>JXCR01040416.1:230053-250457 GCA_002079205.1 Phalaenopsis hybrid cultivar
TGTATCAAATCTTGCTTAATTAGTCTTGCAATGTAATAGGAAATTATTTAAACTTATTTAGTTAGTTTCCTTATCTAAGGAGGAGGGACTCCTATATGTAAAGGCAATTTGAATTGAATCAATAAGAAGAAATGAATTTTCTCTTCACTTTCTGTTTTTTAGGTTAAAACTTTAGGTAAATTAAATAATGGATAAAATTTTTAAAGTAACTATGCTAACATTAGAAGTTTTCTGGAAAGAAAAATAACACTAAATAAATATATGCTCTCAAGCATCAGATGAATTTCAAGAATAACATATAGATACTTTGAATAATAAATAAAAAAAATAACACTTAATGAACATATTCATGCTGGGGACAGATATAATTTTGAATAAAAATGTAAAGATATGCTTGGCAGAAAATATGACCCACCCACAATGTATGTTAAGCAACAACTATAAATTTCATCAATATCTTGGAGAACTTGAACCTATATAAGCCTCACAAAAGCCAAAAATTTTTTAGATAGAAGAAAGTGATCTCATCATAATTTGAATAAACAAACTTTACTAAAAAGATGCATATGTTATAAAATCTCCAGGACAGAATGAATAGTTTATACACTATTACTCATTAGAGTCATAAACAAACAACAATAAAAATAAAGGAAATTTACATACGTAGCACACAGTTCTTATGTATTTACATATCTCAAACCTAAACTTTCATATTTACATATGTAGCACTTTGTTATTTTAAATCTATGCATGAAAAGGTGTACTTCACTTTAAAAAAAATGATAATAGTGCTATTTTTTATATTATATTAAAGATTTAAGTGCTATGTTGAAAGTTTAGGTGTGGGAAATGTAAGAAGATAAATGTAAATGGCCCTAAAACAAAATAGAAAACAAGTGAAGGTGTTCATTACATGAAGTACTAAAAAGAACAATATTAATAGAGCAACCTACCATGGGTGCAAGAAGACCTCCAAACATGATAATGCCCGAAACCAAGCAAAAAGAAGTCGAGTACAGCTGCTTCATAGTCTTTGGTGTCTGTAAAGCAATATCATAAGTGTTGAAACTTTAAAAAAGAAGGAAGATTTACATAAATGTCACTTAATTTCTATGTATTTACATGTCTAACACCTAAACTTCAACTTTTACATCATACCACCTTATATATGCATGAAAAAATGTATTTCACGTTTTAAAAGTTAAAATGGTGATATTTTTAATGTGACGTGAAAGATTTGGGTGGTATAAATATAAAACTTAAGGTTTAGGTGCTAGATATGTAAATACAAAGAAATTGAGTGTTATGTATGTACCGAAAAAATAAATATTAAAGTTTGATGCAACAAAGTTGCTCAAAAACTCGCCGTGTTGGGAAGAAACGGAATGGTTGATGGCATGTCAGGCATTTCGTTCTCATCAATTCTCTCATTGTTGGACTTCACACTTCTTATTCGTTGTTGTATGCGCAGTCTCCTCACCTACGTAAATAGAAGCAAAGGATTACAAGTTGTGGAAAGTGAAGATTTCTATATGTTATCTTAGTCACAGACATAAAAAATCAACGAATGAATCATCAAAAACAGAAAATAACATAAAACTATGGAAGCAAAATTTATAGCTAAAAAAGAAGAAATTTTTTGTTAAATCTACCGATACCATCAAGAAATTAATGAACAAGGTAAATAGAAGCGAAGTTTTCATATAACCTCTTCCATGAGAAGGAAAATTTTATTTCGTCTACTTCTTATGTTGTCATCAAGTTCCTGCAGCTGCATCTGAACAAAGTCCTCAACAGTATCTGGCCCTTCTATAATGCAAAAGCTGACCAAAAGCAAACAACTCCATTGATAAAAATTAAAAGAAATAAATTATAATATGATTTCCACTCCTGCAGGCTAGAGCATATTTAAGCTTAGTTGAACAATAGATGCTTATATCACAATCGATACCACATTTCAAAAATATTTTTTTCTGTCAGAAAATTGTAATGCATTATTGTCAAAATGGAACAAATTTTACTAACAAAGTTATTATCAACTGCTATCTAACTGTAAATCTGAATGTAGAAGAAAAATACAGTAAGATTGTAAGATTATACAACTGAATTTTAATGGACATGTATAAAAAAATTAGCAAAAGTCTGATAAGATATCCTGACAATATACTTTTTCCTCTTTCAATTAGAAAGCTGAAATCCAGTATAATTTAGACGGAAAAGATAATCTCGCCAGCTCTGAAGAAAAAACTCATCATATTAATACCAACAATTCTGAAAACTTCAAAACAGCTACACCCAAGCTATGCATATGCTAGCGCCCCGATATGAGTGAAAACCTACCTTGAGCAAACAACAAAACAGGAGGAGCTAATAAACCTGGATAAGTTCTCCCCAGCCGGCAGGGAGTTTCCGCTGGAAGAACAAAATATAGGCCGGAAGCTTGAGGATTTCAATATTATCCCAGCTTTATAAGAACGGAAACTCGATCTCCCCTCATCGCCAGGGAAGAAAGCAAGATTGCTGGGAAAAACAGGAGACACTGAAGGAGGGAAGTGAGAAGAAACAGCTACACCCGCAGTAAACGTAGACAGCATCGTGTGCAGCAACAAGATTGATGCAGGTTGTAGCCCCTCACAATTCTTATGTATTTACTTGTCTTAAGCTTAGAACATTCATATATATAAACATACCCCTTAAAAAATATAGCTTCTTTGCAAAAATATCATCTTCACTAATTTTTTTCAAAAGTGAAATACAACTTTTAATGCATAGATTTTGATGACAAGGTGCTATATGTGTAAATATTAAAATTAGAAATGTAAATACATAAGCATCGTGTGGTGTGTATGTAAATTTTGTTAAATTTTTAATTGTGGCCCACAGTACCCACAAACTGTGTCATTTACTTCAATAATAAATGACAATTAATAAATTAAACTATTTTAAAACATTTTTATGAGTAATCCCTTAGGATGGTGATTAGTAATGTGTGTTATTGATTTTAATTAATTAATTTAAATCATTTTTGATATGTAATCCATTTATAGATGGTAGTTACTAATGTGTGTTATTTATTTTAATTAATTAATTTAAATCCTTTTTTATATGTAAACCCTTTATGGGTGTTATTTATTTTAATTAATTAATTTAAATCTTTTTTGATATGCAACCCCTTTTATGGATGGTGGTTACAAATGTGTGTTACTTATTTTATTTAATTAATTTAAATCTTTTTTGATATGTAACCCCTTTTATGGATGGTGGTTACTAATGTGGGTTACTTATTTTAACTAATTAATTTAATTTTTTTTTTATATGTAACCCCTTTATGGATGGTGGTTAGGTTATCTTAAATTCTTTTTGATAAGTAACCCCTTCTGGATGGTGGTAACTAGCATGTGTCATTTATTTTAATAACAAATATCAATTAATCAATTAAATTAGCATAAATCCTATCTTTCAATAACTCCCCTTATTATGGTGGTTAAATAACGCATAATTCAGAGAAGGGTCATCTCTCTTCCTAACAGACATAGTATATTTCTCTTTATAAGAAAATATAGAAAGTTTCAGGGGATTAGAAAGAGAAACTCCATCTTCTCATGTACAATTCTACAATCATGCATACAAGTAAGTTTTTTCTCTTATGAATGAATATGTAAAAAACATGAATTCAAATATCTTGGTCATTATATGCATAAAGTGTTTTAGTCATAAAGTTGGATCACAGATGAAAGTTCTAACATGTAGCACTGAGTCTTGATTGTTGAATTTGTGTTTTTTCATTATTTTTTAATTAAATTAATTGCATTTGATCTCCGTTGTAAATTAGAGCTTCGAATTAGATCACTAAAGTTAATTGGTGAATCAAGATATTATTTTGAGTTTTGTTAGACTATGAATTTGTGTATTTATGGTTCTGCCTTCTTCGTTAATCTACCTACCCTATAATTTTTGTTATTATTAATTTATATTATGAAATATATATTGTTGTGATTGGAATGATTGTTTATTTGATGTTTATATTATGTTTAATTTGTTAGTCACCAAAGTGACCAAATTAGTATGTTTAACGGATGTCAAATTAAATAAATTTAATTATTCATGAGTCTGCGATGCTTATTATGAAATAATTTTGTATTTTATTATATGTATATTAAATTTCATTGATTATAAAATATTTGTGGATTCCCAAAGGTTGATTATTTGTTTTATAATCTTTGAATATGATTGTGGCATATTTATATATTTGGTTAGATATGTTTATATATCCAAATATAATAGACATGTCTAATTTAAGTATAAACAATTGCTAATTATATTAAATTAAAATCAAGCATCAATTATGTTTATTATTGTGTATTATTATATGACATAAAGGAGATTTTCAATATGCTATTAATGTTTTCATTTAATATAATTCGATATGAATATTTGTTTATGTTTAATAGTCGAAGCATTGATGTATGAGTACATTCTATTTATTTGCAGTATCTACTCCTGTTTCTTTTCATTCACAAGCTACATCTATTTAGACGTTCAATGAGCTTAATTTCTCTGAATGACGCAAGCAAGTCTAGTTTCACAATGGTGTTCTGATCTTGATTTGACGCTCACGACTGACAAACCTCCTGCACTTACTGATTCTAGAAGTGCTAAGCAAAGATCTTTCCATAAAACTTGGGAGAAATCCATCAGATTAAGCTCAATGTTTATGTGAATGACTGTGGCAAACAACATAAAGTGTACATTTTTTAACATTAAAAATGCTAATGAATTCTTGAAATTTGTTGAGGGTTATTCTCAGTATGACTCTACTGATAAGTCTCTTATTGGGACACTATTGAGTGTGTTAACTAACATGAAATTTAATGGTTCTCGTACTATGCATGAGTATGTCGTTGAAATGAAGAACATAACAACAAGCCTTAAGACCCTGAGAATGGAAGTGAATGAAAATTTTCTTGTGCAATTTATCATTAACTCTTTACCTTCTGAGTATAGTCTATTTCATATGAACTACAGCACTATAAAAGATAAGTGAAATGCAAATAAACTGCAATGTATGCTCATTCAAGAGGAAGTAAGGCATAAGAAATGAGAAAATCACTCCATTAATCGCATGGGTCATAAACGAATAGTTGTAAAGAAACCTGAAAAGAAAAATGAAAAGGGCAAACAAAAACCACTAAAGATTAAGGCGTCGTCTGCCCCAATTCAAAAAGAACATACAGAAATTAAGTGTCATTTTTTTAGAAAGACTAGATACTATCAAAATGAGTGTCAGAAGAGCAAAGAGTGGTTCAAAAAGAAATGTAAACATTGTGTTTCTATATGTTTCGAATCGAATTTGTCTAAAATTTCTTATAATACATGGTGGATTGATTTTAGTTGTAGCACTCATGTTTCTAATATGATATAGGGATTCCTCACAACCCAAATCATAAACCCAAATGAAAATTTTGTCTTCATGGGAAATAGAGTCAAAGCTCAAGTTGAAGTTATTGGAATTTATTGATTAATTTTAGATATTGAACATCAATTAGACCCTTTTCAAACACTTTATGCCACTTATGTTTCCCATTATTTGATTTTATTATCTAAACTTGATTTTGTTATATGCTCTTTTAAATTTGAAAATGGATATTTCAGTCTGTTTAAACACAATCATCTCATTGGTTTTGGTATTCTTTGTGATTGATAAGCTTAAACTATATAACATTTTTGTTGAGACTTTGATGACCTTGCGTCATAAAGTTGGTGCTAAACGTGATTTTATGAATGAAAATTCAATTTATTTGTGACATATATGTTTGGGTCATATATCCAAGGAAAGATTTGAAAGCTTGGTAAATAATGAAATCCTTAATGATTTAGATTTTACTGATCTTTGGCATCTGTGTAGATTGTATTAAGAGAAAACACACGCTTAAGATAGACGTCATAAGAAGCACACAACTTCATGAAATTATACACACTGATGTTTGTGAATCTGTTAACGTTCCATCTTTTGGTGGAGAAAAAATATTTTATTACTTTTATTGATGACTTTTCACATTATGGGTATGTCTACTTATTACATGAAAAATCTCAATCATTAGATGCCTTAAAAGTGTTTATAATTGAGGTTGAGATACAATTAGACAAAAAGTGAAAATTATCAGGTTTAATAGATGTGGTGAATATTATGTAAGGTACATGTTGCTCAAGTTAATTTGTTAAATTTCTTCGAACTAATGACATATGTGCTCAATACAATCTGTCAGGAACACCACAACAAAATGGTGTTGTAGAAAGGTGAAATCGTCCTCTAATAGAAATGGTTAGGAGTATGATGAGTAATTTTTCTTTACCCTCATCATTGTGGATGCATGCTTTAAGAACTGCTGCATATTTGTTAAATAGGATTTCTAGTAAGGCAGTTCCAAAGACTTCTTTTGAATTGTGGACAGGAAGAAAACCTAGTTTAAGGCACTTGCTTGCTTGGGGTTGCCCAGCAGAAATAAGGTTATATAATCCACATGAAAAGTAACTGGACTCGAGAAAAATCAATGGTTTCTTCATTAGTTATCAAGAAAAATCTAAAGAGTATAGATTTTTTTGTCCTAACCACAATACAAGAATTATTGAAACTGAAAATGCTAAGTTCATTGAAAATGGTGAAGTTAGTGGGAGTTTGGAACACTGTAAAGTGGAGATCCAAGAAATTAGGTTTCAAGTTCCTTTACCCAAAATTTATTCTCAAGTTGTTATTTTTACAGTTGTTGAACAATTTGACAACTTACAAGAATAACATATATATGATCAAATACCCCAGAATAAAACTGTCACTAATGAACCTACATTAGATGAACCACATGAAGTAGTACATAGAAAGTCAGAACGACAAAAATGGTTTGTTACTTCTGATGCTTCTGTGCTTTATCTACATGAGTCTGAATTTTAATTAGGAGTCAATGAAGATCCAATATCATTTTTACAAGCCATAGAAAGTGCAAATTTTTCTAAATGGTTAGATGCAATGAAAGATGAGTTGAAATCGATGGATCACAACAAAGTCTGAAGTGTCGTTGAATTGTCTGAAGGTTGTAAAAGATTTGGGTGTAAATAGGTCTCTAAGACTAAATGCAACTCGAATGACAATATTGAACGATATAAAGTCAGACTTGTTGTCAAAGGTTTCACTCAGAAATATGACATCGACTATAAAGAAACATTTTCTCAAGTTTCTAAGAAGGATTCATTTATAATTATCATGACACTAGTAGCTCATTATGATTTGGAGTTACACCAAATGGATGTGAAAAGTGTCTTTCTGAATGTGAATTTAGATGAAGAGGTCTGCATGAGTCAACCTGAAGGATTTTCGGTTGAAGAAAAGAAACACATGGTGTGTAAACTGAAGAAATCAATATACGAACTTAAGCAAGCTTCCCAACAATGGTATCTTAAGTTCAATGATACAATCACGTCATTTGAATTTAACGAAAACACTGTTAATCAGTGTATATATCTGAAGTTCAGTGGGAGCAAGATCATATTTCTCATTTTATATGTTGATGACATCTCGCTGGTTACAAATGATATTGGCTTATTGTATGAAACCAAGATTTTTCTCTCAAAGAACTTTGAAATGAAAGATATGAGTGAGACATCCTATGTGATTATAATAGAAATATTTCATGATAAATCATAAGGATTGTTAGGGTTGTCTCAGAAAACATATATTAATAGAGTTCTTAAGAGATTTGATATCGAAGGGTGATTTGCAAGTGTTGCTCTAATTCAGAACGGAGACAAATTCAGCCTTATGCAATGTCCAAAGAATGATTTAGAATGTAACCAAATGGAAGAAATTCCTTATGCATTTATTGTTGGAAGCTTAATGTATGTTTAAACTTGTACTAGACTGGACATTAGCTTTGTTTTCGGGATGTTGGGTAGATATTAAAGTAATACAGAAATAGATCATTAGAAAGCTGCAAAGAAAGTTTTATGGTACCTCCAAAGAACAAATGACAATATGCTCACTTATAGAAGATCTAATGATATTGAAGTGATAAGATTCAGATTCAAATTTTGTTGGATGCGTTAATACCATAAAATCAACATTTGGTTATCTGCTTCTTTTGGCTAAAGGAGCAATCTCGTGAAAAAGTGCAAAACAAACTATCACTGTTGCATCCACCATGAAAACTGAATTTGTGACATGCTTTGAAGCTACAGTTTAGGGCTTATGGTTGCAGAATTTTATTTCAGGACTTGAAATTGTTAACAGTATTGCCAAGCCGCTGAAAATTGATTGTGATAACTCCTTAGCAGTCTTCTTTTCTAAAAAATTAGGTATTCTAAAGATGTCAAACACATGAAGTTAAAATACCTTGCCGTTAAGGAAGAAGTTAATAAACATAGGGTGTCAATTGAGCGTACTAGCCACCAGCCTTATGATTGCGAGTCCATTGACGAAAGGGTTGTCACCAAAGACGTTTAATGAACATATCGTGAGAATGGACATTACTGAAACCCTTTATTGGTTTATGTTTATTGCTCTTTATGTCTGACACTTTAAGCTCATTTTATCGTTGTTTATGATATCTATATATCTTGTTTTATTATTATTGTACACTTTACATTGTAAGATATTCAACAAAATTTATCTTTTGATAGACATTATGAAACCATAATGTTATTTCTCATTATGTTAATTATGTAATTGATATACTGATACATGAAAGGGATTGTGTCGATAAATTGATACAAAATCGTCATGATTCATATTAATTTTATATTTATTGATGATTTATGATTTCAACAATATAAATAAAGATTTTAAATTTTATTTTGTGCAGTATGATATGCACTATTAAAAAAATTACGTGGGTTAAGTGGGAGAATGTTAAATTTTTAATTGTGGCCCGCGTTGCCCACAAACCCACTAACGTGTGTCATTTACTTTAATAATAAATGATAATTAATTGATTAAATTATCTTAAAACCTTTTGATAAGTAACCCCTTAGGATGATGGTTACTAATGTGTGTTATTTTTTTAATTAATTAATTTAAATCTTTTTTTATATGTAACCCCTTTATGGATGGTGGTTACTAATGTATGTTATTTATTTTAATTAATTAATTATATTATCTTAAATTCTTTTTGATAAGTAACCCCTTATAGATGGTGATTACTACCATGTGTCATTTATTTTAATAATAAATGTTAATTAATCGATTAAATTATCATAAATCCTATTGATCAATAACCCTCTGATGAATGATGGTTAAATAATGCATAATTCAGAGAACGGTCATCTCTATTCTTCACAGTCACCAAATCTTTTTCTTCATCATAAAGTACAGAAAGTTTCAGGGGATTAGAGAAAGAAACTCCATCTTCTTAGATCCAATTCTACAAGCATGCACACATGTATATTTTTCTCTTATGAATGAATATGTGAAAATCAAGTATTCAAAGATCTATGCATAAAGTGTTTGGGTCATAAAGTTGGATCACAAATGAAAAGTTCTAACAAATTTCCCTAAAAAATATGCATATAAATCATTTAAATTTGTAATATATAGAATTTTTGTATACATGATTGTTTATTTATAAGAATTGTAGATTTTATATCACATATCTTATACTGAAAACTTCTATATAATACAAATTTATATGAATGTTTTAAAAGAGTGGGTTCGGACCTGAGGTCCCCAACCCACCCTATTGGCTCAACCTCTGTCATATCTGGGGGTGACCAACGTGCCTAAATATTTGAGTACCCCCTGATTAGACAACAGTCGTCAGAGGTTGGATTCAAACCCTATACCAAAGGGGACTTACAACGCTGAACCGAATGCTATACCAAATAACTTGGGAACGTGGTGTTATATATATAATTTTATATGTATATAAAGGATCTTTAAAATTTTCAATTTAGATGTGCTCATTCTTTGCGAAGTCATGAATATATTAACATCTATTAAAGCTTGTATTTGAATCATATTATTATGACAATTGTATAATCTTAAAGTGATTATCCAAGTTATCACTAATCAAACAATCCATATAATTATGAACCCAATGACCCAGAGCACATCACTCGTCGAAAACCACCTCAAAGAAAGAAGCAAATCATGGTTGAGTGCCTGAGGCCAAATGACCAATGTCGAGTGAACGAAGTCGAGTTTTTAAGGTTGAGTGCCCGAAGCTCGGGATACAAATGAGTGAAGTTGACTCGTGAGCAGGCTCGAGCTAGGCTTAATAAGTGGCTTGTGAATCGAGCTTGATGAGCTAACAATCCAAGCTCAAGCTTGCTCCGACTTGACTTGTTAGCCTGTGGGCTCGCAAGTTTTAAAAAATATATAATAATATACAATAAACTCAAAATTATTTAATTAGAAAGCTTGATCCTTAAAGTACTACATAATGTTTAAGAAAAAATATTTCATTTTATGTATTAATAAATTTCTTAATTTTTCTCTTCTAATTACTCATTCTATTTGTTTTTTTATTATAATACTACCTTAAATTAATATATATATATTTTTTCTTTTATAACAAACAAGCGCCGACTTTCCAGAGGGTTGGCTCTTAGGCGCTAGGGGGCTGGCACCTACTTTCCAAACTCTTGGTTTGGAGAACCTGGGAGCTATTCTGGGTTCCTATGTGCCCGGGGCTGGTGCCTAAACGTTGGTCTAGCCTTGAAAATCCTACTTTTCACCCAAGACGTACGTTGAAGAATTTTTTTTTGATCCATAAAGTATGAGAGAGTGCATATGACTAAAATATAGTCACATAACCTCAAAGATAGACATTTTTATAGGCATTACATCAAAGATTTAGGTGTTGATGGGAACCTTAAATTAATATATATATATTTTTTCTTTTATAACAAACAAGCCCCGACTTTCCAGAAGGCTGGCTCTTAGGCGCTAGGGGCTGGCACCTACTTTCCAAACTCTTGGTTTGGAGAACCTGGGAGCTATTCTGGGTTCCTATGTGCCCGGGGCTGGTGCCTAAACGTTGGTATAGCCCTAAAAATCCTACTTTTCACTCAAGACGTTCGTCGAAGAATTTTTTTTTGATCCATAAAGTACGAGAGAGTGCTTATGACTAAAATATAGTCACATAACCTCAAAGATAGACATTTTTATAGGCATTACATCAAAGATTTAGGTGTTGATGGGAACCCCAGGTACAATGTTTTAAACCCCAATCTTCCCGGAATGCCCACAAGAAGCTTTGATGAGTTTCTTTGACCTTATAAGGCCCCAGATGTATGGAATGTGGTCTCCAAACATTAGAATGGCCATTAAACATGCTCTATATCGTAACTGATGCTATCCTACGATAGTCTCTCTCGAGCAAGGCTGAATCATCACAGATCCAAGCTTTGTGCCCCAAACACGCACCCGGGTGGGATCTAGATGGATGTTTTGAGCTACAAGGCACTATAAATAAATAATGAATTCTCCTGAGTCATTCAAGCGGACATCCTACATGTGTGAAGCCCAAAATTGATGCCAACATTCATTCATCGCTACGACCTCCGGATAGTGATCACAACTGACAAGGCGACACTATTCGCTGACCAAGGAGTAAAATATTTTTGTTGAAGCCAGTATATTAACATAAAATTCAACTTAGCCCATCATCCGCGAACTAGCGGGCAAGTCGAAGCTAGGAAGAAGTTAATCCTTAACCTACTAATAAAGAACGTTAAGGGGACAAAAGAAAAATGGGCTGATTTTCTCCCATATGCCCTTTTGGCGCTCAATACCATTTCCTCAGTCACAATTGGGTAAAATTCTTTTTTACTCTTGCATGGAATGTTGGTGTTATTACTTGTCGAATACATCTCACACAATCAAAGAGTGGTGGCCACCTTGACATGCAAGGAAAAATGCTTGAATGAATGGCAAAACATGAATGATGGAGCTCGCACTTGACATACTAGAAGAAGAAGTACCAAAACAACCCTTGAACAAGAAGAAATAAAAAGGAGAGTGATGCACTATTATGATCCACACTTAAGAGAAAGGTCTTTCAAAGATGGGGCCCAGCCTTGAAAAAATGCAACTGGTCGTTCATCATTAGCAAGCGACTCACCCATAATGCCTACAAACTACAAAAGTTCATTGTCAAGGAAGTGCACCACACATGGAGCAATGATGATTTAAAACTTTCTACCCTTAAAAATTTATGTAAACTGCTCACCCACCGGTTGCTTTAGCCGACAAATTCTCATATCTATTTTATATGATAAAAAACTCATATATCCAAATTGTTCAGATTGTAAAAAGGGTGCAACACATACTAGAAAAGTAGATTACTACTCCTCGAGAAAACCTAGACGCCCCATGCAACATAAATAAGCTCACAATAAGGCCCAAAAAAGAGCCAAAAGCCCTTGGTGAAGAATAGTTCTCACCAGATAGTAACAATCATTCAATAACATAATACAACATATAAAACAACATGACCTCATCTAATTGTTTTTATACCAAGAAAACATTAAATGACCTAATTCTCACCCCTACTTGAATATTGCAGATATGTGTTTGAACTCGAGGAACTCGATGTCGGGGAGCAGACCCGCTCACAATGACAACTTGACTCGTTGATGATAACATAAATGAGAGATCAGGTTGAAGGCTCACAAGAAGTAGGAGGGCGCAGTATAACTCAGATGATTCACCTCCAAAAGAGGCTCCAACAATAACAACATTTGAATATCAGACCACACGAACAATTATAAATACATGTAAAGAAATTATTGTTGTGAAAAACTTCCATGAGCATGTTAACAAGAGCATGCTTGAATAAAATTTTTTTATTTTATTTTATAAGTATAATAATCACATTTACAAACATCAGCCTAAATAAAAAACAAACTTTTTCCTTATGATGTTTTCTCCAGTCTCCCAGGCGAGTTCTACAATGGCTGTTCCGTTGCATCATGAGACTTATCCTGTTGAATCAGATGACCACTATTTAAGGACCAAAAACACCTTGAGCTAGTGACACAGTTCGACTTAGAAGAAAGAATCACGTGCTCGGACAGTTAAGGCTGTAAAAAAAACATGTTATTTGCAACTGATATCCTGTTCGTAGAATAACTTATGTTTTATTCTTTTGTTAAAAATCGAGCCGAAAATGATGATTTTCTTTGAGCTCGATTTATAAATGAGCCGAACACCAACAAATGTTTGTCCGATCGCGTTTGATTCTTCTTTGTTCAAAATAACTAAATAATTAAATAATAATATTTATTCAAATTATTTTTTATATGTATTAAAAATGCTAAACATTATTATTTTTTGAAATTATTTTTGCTTTATAATTATATAAAATATTAGTTGTTAGATGTGTAAATAAATAGGATGTGGGAGGTATGCATGTAAAGTTCTGTAAACTAGAGCACTCGTCCCTTCCCTTCCTCTGATTTAGGAATTATACATGAAAATACATACGAGTCTAGTGGTATTTAGTGTAAATGTTGTATAATACATACGAGTCTAGTGGTATTTAGTGGTATTATACATGTAAATGTTGCGAGGCCTTGCATAAAGATATTTAACGTAAATTTATATCAGGTGTCCAATTAAAATTAATCACGTGTTAGAATGAGTCCCATATTTTTAAAAAACAACCGATTAGTATATTTAAGTGGGTTCCACAGCCTTTTGGTGCTGAGACTGTTTATGAAAATAGATAAAAATTGGGTGGTATGTGTGTAAATGGTCTCCAAAAGGCCAATAACCATAATCCCACCTTTGCCAGGATCACGCAGACATTCATTTTTATCTTTAGTCCCACTTCTAATCTATTAGAAGAAACTCTGGCTATAAATTATATTTAAGTGAAGAAAAAGAAGAAAAAATTTATTATTTTAAAACTTATAACAAATCATGATAATTGATGGATAAATACATTGATAATTGCTTGGTAAGTTTTTACTAATTTAAATTTACATCCAATTTAATTACTTGATAATAGAAAGGAAGATTTACAAGTATACCATTCAATTATCACATATTTACATATTTGATATCTGCCCTATTTATGCATGTAAATTTGGTAAATTTATAAGTATTAGATATGCAAATACATAAGAATTGGGTGACATTTATGTACATGCCCCCAATAGAAAATTATTTTGAATATAAATAAAATTAATATTGCATACATAAAGCTTATGAAAATATAAATATTATTTTAAAAATCATTTTTTAATTGAAATTAATCAAAAAAGACTACAACGAATATTTCGGTATTTGCCCGAAACATATATCGGTTTCGGAGACGCTGCCGTATTAAAGTACGACTTCGGTACTTCTGCTCTCTACTATTCCCATTTTGGTCAATCGGATCCAAATCTCGATCCATTTGCTTCTCGGTTGATCGCGGCGGCGACGATGGGAGTTCCGGCGTTCTACCGTTGGCTCGCCGATCGTTATCCTTTGGCAATTGTGGATGTGATTGAGGAGGAGCCGACGGAGGGCCCTGGCGGCGAGCCTGTATCTGTCGATCCCTCCGCGCCGAATCCTAACGGGATCGAGTTTGACAATCTCTACCTCGACATGAATGGCATTATCCATCCTTGTTTCCACCCGGATGGCAGGGTTAGTTTTTTTTTTTTTTTTTTTCTTTTAATGTCACCTCCTTATTTAATCTGCTAAGAATTAGGATTCCTGGAGTAAAGAGCTCTGAGGGTGGAGTTTCAGTGTAGATTGTGTATATGTTGTGATTTTTTCTTTTAGCATGCTGAGTTTGGGTGATGGGGAGGATGACTACGCTTTTGGTTGCAATGCTGGGTAGAAATTGAAGCAAAATAAAAATTAAAAATTCCATCTGGTAATTCTTTCTACATATGTTGGGTTTGGAAACAGTAGACTGTATTGATAGCTGCGTTTCTATTTTTATTGGCAGCTGATGTGGTTTTTCACTAAATTTGGACTAGCTGTTTGTTTAGCAGAATTTGTGTGTAAGAGCTTGCTTATTAGTTCCAGTTCTTGCCTTAATGACTGAATTAAATTACATTCTAGAGCACTTCAGGGGTTAATACTCTTGCATTTCTGGTTAATTTACAGGGTTGCTGGCTTTTGGCTAATGAACAGTCATCTTCTTCTTGGGGGTGTTTGGTTGCCTATAAGATTTAGGTTAAATAGGATTTAGCAAATATGGTAAATCCGCATCAATCAAATCCAAATGCTGTAAATCCAGAATAATGTTTGGTTCAATTGAAGGTTAAATCCATTCAATTCGTTTATACTTTATTCCTAAGATAAATCTGCTAAATCCACATAATAATCAGATTTAATAAATCCTGATTTACATTAAAAAAAGTAGCGGAAGGAAAGAAAAATTTTATTTAGTGAAGTATGGTTTTAATTTGTTCGATTTTTTTTGTCTGGCTAGATTTACGTAAAATATTACTTAAATCCTGCTCAAATCTGGCTAGGCAGTTACCAAATGTCCCCTAATGTTTGTTTTGTTCCTGGTGGGTAGGGGTGGGGATGGGGCTGATATCTTTGGGAATTTGACGGATGTTTTTATTTTCCACTTCAAGTAATGGTGGATTCTGAGCTGTTTAAGCAGTTCAAAGCATGAAATAAGGCATGCTGTCAGGAAAAGGTGCAGGCAGAATAAGTTTTGTTCAGATGAAATGGTTATCATTTGCTCGCCTTCTTATACTTATATGATATGAGAATCATGTTAATAACTTTTCTTCAAGATAAATCTTCAATAAGAAAAAAAAAGTTCAAATCAGATTTGGATATTTGTATAAAACTCTCATAGTTTGATATTTTGATGAAGATGAACAATGATTTCAAAATTTTACAGACAAGGATAATAGTTTAGCCTGTTTTAGCAAAAAAGACAATTAAACCTGACTCTATGTAAGGGTTTCTTTTGAAAACTTGGAAGTTCTTGCAGGATTTCTTTTAAATTATGGCATCGCAATTACCGTTTTTTTTAAATTACGGCAGCACTATTTTATGGTCTAATTATTAAAAAGAAATTATAGGTTTTAATATCTGGAGTTCCAGTTTTTTGAAAACCTTTAGTGTAATTGTTATTCCCTATCAGCAAATGATTATACCATAGTGTTCGTCATTGCAGTATATGTTTTAGGTTTTATTGGCGAATGTTTTTTCTCATTCCATCTATTGAGCCATGTTAAAGGTAATTTTTTTTTTGCAGTCTCCACCTGCAACCTATGATGATGTTTTCAAGTCAATTTTTTATTATATTGATCATCTCTTTGGATTAGTCCGCCCAAGAAAACTTTTGTATATGGCAATAGGTAAGATTCTTTGGATATTGATGTCATCATGACAAAATTTTTCTTTTCTTAGCTGATTTTATCTGCACATTCAATGCCTGAATATTGCAGATGGTGTTGCCCCCAGGGCTAAAATGAATCAGCAGCGAACCCGACGTTTTAGGGCTGCGAAGGATGCAGCTGAAGCTGTAAGTATCTGGTAGCCCCTTTCACGAGCATTATGATAGATTTCTTATCAGGGCATTTACATACATAGCGCCCAATTCTTATGTATTTATGTATATCACACCAAAACTTTCATATTTATGCACATAGCACTCAAATATTTGTCAAATCAAATTAGCGTTCTTATCACCCTTTTCAACTTCTTAAAAGTGAAATACATCTTTTCATGCTTCGGTTTAAAGCAACATAGTGCTATGTGTGTAAATATGCAAGTTTAAGCGTGATTTATGTAAATACATAAGAACTGTGTGCTGCCTATGTAAAGTTACCTTTCTTACTTGCATTTATACCCATTTATATCGGTGTTAATTTTTTCACAGGCATCTGAAGAGGAAAAGCTGAGGCAGGAATTTGAAGAAGGAAAACTGTTGTCTCTGACGGATAAGCGAGAGACATCTGATTCAAATGTCATAACTCCCGGGACTGAATTTATGGCTAAACTTTCTGTTGCACTTCAACATTACATTCAAATGAAATTGAAACAAAGTCATGGGTGGAGGTCTGTTAAGGTGTGGACATAAGTGAACTTAGGATAATGAGTTTCCCACTCACAGATTCTACCATTGCTTGTATTTGTACATTATTTTTGTGTTCATGATGCCTCTCTCTCTCTCTCTCTCTCTACACATGCACACATGTATGTATTCATTGCTCTATTATTTGAAGGTAATGTTATCTGATGCAAATGTGCCTGGCGAGGGTGAACACAAAATAATGTCCTACATACGGTTGCAACGTAACCTTCCTGGTTTCGATCCAAATACAAGGCATTGTCTGTATGGCTTGGTATGTAGCATTCTACAACTTTTATCTCAGCTTTTAGCTTCAATGGATATTTTTATCACCCTCTGTAATCTCCCACGCATGCTTATGAATTTAAAGTTTTAACAGGATGCAGACTTGATTATGCTATCTTTGGCTACTCATGAGATTCATTTCTATATTCTGAGAGAGGTGGGCAAATATCATTAATTACTTGGAAGATTACATACATGCCTCTCCATTTCTATATATTACGCATAACTTCTAAACTTCAATTTTTACATACCTTCCACCTTACCCATGCATGAAATGGTTTATTTAACTTCTTATAGGTTTAAATAGTGCTATTTTTGATATGATTGGGGGTTTAAATGTAAAAAGTAAAGTTTAAATGTTAAATATGTAAAGAAGTAGGAATTGGGTGTAAACGCCCCTAATTACTTTTTTGGCAGATGATTGATTATTCTTTTTTAGCAAATGATTTTAGCTTCTGATTGTTGATTTAACTACTAACCATTTGAATAGATGGTGACACTGCCAGGGCATCAGGGGAAATGTTTTTTGTGCGGTCAGGTTGGGCATCTTGCCGCTGATTGTAGAAGCAAGTCTAGTGAAAATGCTTCGGGTGATGATGGAAAAGCTCTAGATGAAACCCCAATTTACAAAAAGAAGTATCAGGTATGGATTTATTTTATTAATAACCTTTTCTATTTGTAATTTTGATTGACTGGTATAGTTCTTGTTTATTGATTAATGTTTTATTTGTAGTTCCTTAACATTTGGATCTTGCGAGAATATCTGGAGTACGATTTGCAGATAACAGATCCGCCTTTCAGAATTAGCTTTGAACGGCTTGTAGACGATTTCGTGTTTATGTGCTTTTTTGTTGGAAATGATTTTCTCCCGCATATGCCGACATTAGAAATCCGCGAGGTTTGTAGTAGGTCGGCCTTATGCCGTTAATTTGTTAAACTTGCACTGCATTTTTAAAATTTACAAACATTAAACCATTTAATTTTGGGAATATTTTTTTTGGGTGGTTTTATTCATTTGAGGTAACTTTGTATGGTATGCTTCAGGGGGCAATTAACCTACTCATGTTTGTGTATAAGAGGGAGTTTGCAGCGATGGGCGGCTATCTAACAAATGCTGGTGATGTAATTTTTCTCTGCTTGTGCTTAGCTGAGATTTTGTTTTCTTTGTATATTTCTTCTTGAATTTCGTATCAATTTTATTTTTTTTCTCTTTGTTTTCATTTAATTGTTTCTTGGAAAATATCCTCGAATTTTGGGAGCACGTCAATCCAATTTTTATTCATTTTATATAGGTTTTACTGGAGAGAGTGGAGCATTTTNCTCTGTTTTCATTTAATTGTTTCTTGGAAAATATCCTTGAATTTTGGGAGCACGTCAATCCAATTTTTATTCATTTTATATAGGTTTTACTGGAGAGAGTGGAGCATTTTATTCAGTCAGTTGCTGTCTATGAAGAACAAATATTTAGGAAACGTGCTCGTATTCAACAGGTAATCGACTTTCCCGTTGTCACTATGATATTTAGAAGAATTTCTTTTATGCAGATTTGGTTCTTTTTTTTCAATTTATATTCTTCTCTTTTCCAATGAATTTTCAAATTAACCTCTAAGAAGTATTTTCTCATGTGAGGTAATGAAGTTCTATTTTATTCATGGTTCTCTAATCCACAAGTTATCCTTTACTAACCGATTTATTTCAAAAGGATGTTTTACTGCAAGAGTTTTTTTATTTTTTGTATTTTTTTTTTATTGCAAGGATCAATAGTTGATTGGCAACAAGTCTATGATAAATTGTATGACGGTTACAGTTTTATATTTCTACCCATGTGTACAAACACTTCTAATAAAGGAGTCGTACCATATCGGATATGCATCGGACATGGACACGACTATGTCCTTGTTGGATNTTTACAGTTTTATATTTCTACCCATGTGTACAGACACTTCTAATAAAGGAGTCGTACCATATCGGATATGCATCGGACATGGACACGACTATGTCCTTGTTGGATACGGCTTAGAAGAGTCCGATTTAAATAATATTTTAAAAAAGAGGACACGTGTCAGACACATATATCCTAAATTAATGAATTAAAAATTTCTAAAAAAATATTTTTATAACTAAAAAATGATATATATTTTTTATGTAAAATTTAACGAAGATTNGTAACAAGGTGCATTTGATGAAAAAGTTATTCAACCTGAAGATGGTGGAAGGTGTGTCGGTTGTTCAACATTTGAATGATTTCAACACTATTACAAATCAACTATCGTCCGTTGAAATTGATTTTGACGATGAGATTCGTACACTGATATTGTTGGCTTCATTGCCAAATAGCTGGGAAGCCATGCGGATGGCAGTTAGCAACTCTGCAGGTAAAACCAAACTTAAATATGATGATATTTGTGACTTAATTCTTACTGAAGAGGTGCGCAGGAAAGATTCTGGCGAGATCTCGGGTTCGAATTCAGCACTGAATGTTGATTCCAGAGGGAGATCACAAGACAAGAACTCAAACAGAGGAAGGTCGAAATCAAAACATAGAAGCAAGAGCAAGTCAAAGCCTGGTCAGCAAGCAACCTGCTGGAATTGTGGCAAAACTGGCCACATAAAGAAGAATTGTAAAAATTCTAAGAAGACAGAGAACGTCAGTGCTAACGCTGTAACTGAAGAAGTGCAGGATGAGCTATTGCTTGCAGTTCATAACTCTGTTGACGACTGGATACTGGACTTAGGGGCTTTTTTTCACACATCTTCTCACCGGGAGTTAATGAGAAACTATATTTCAGGTGACTTTGGAAAAGTGTACCTGGCTGATGGAGCAGCTTTGAACGTGGTGGGGATGAGAGATGTTGAAATTGCACTCCCTAACAGAAACAAATGGATTCTGCAAAAGTTTACACATTCCTGAACTGAAAAAGAACCTCATATCCGTTGGGTAGCTTGATGAGGGAGGCCATTCAGTAGTTTTCTCTGATAACACCTGGAAGGTTACTAAAGGAGCACTGGTACTGGCTCGAGGTAAGAAGACTAGTACGCTATATATGACAACTGGTCTAATTAACAATGTTGATACCACAGTAGCAGAGAGCACA
>JXCR01040416.1:260762-272210 GCA_002079205.1 Phalaenopsis hybrid cultivar
GTCATCTCATTACTGGGCATAGCAAGTTCTTCGACCCTTATAGCTTACACACCTTCCCGGGTTCTACCTTTTCNTTAAATGTTGGAGGCTAAGATCAATATGTGGAATTTCAAGTTGAATAAAAAAAAAGAGTTTTTTGAATTTCTAATGGTGGGGTACCTCTTCTAGTTTTCTAAGACTAGTCAATAGAAGAGTCCTTATGGCTAGACCCTAATGGTGAAGGTACCTTTTCTAGTTTTCTAAGACTAGTCAATAGGAAAGTCCTATGGTAGACCTAGGCTTGGTACATTTTCTAGTTTTCTAAGACTAGTCAGTAGGAAAGTCCTATGGCTAGACCTAGGCTAAAAAAGTTTCTAGACCTCAACCAAAAGTGAGGTCAACAAATGGACCCCCAATAGGTGTGGAGCTAGACCTAGGCTACTAAAGAAATTTCTAGACCCAACAAAAGTGAGGACAACACTTTCCTATTGACTATTCCTAGAAAACTAGAAAAGGAACCATAACCATTATAAATTCTAAACTCCTCTTTACTCAACTTGAAGATCTACATATTGATCCTAACCTCTAGCACTTAGTAGGTGGAATCACTATGGGGAGCTCAAGAAGAGTTCCCATAGGACTATTGGACCTTTGGGTTGGCCCTGGGTGTTAGTCTAGAGCTAAGGCACTCACCAGCAATTACCTCACTCACAACCACTCACAATCACAAACCAAAGTTTCTTGACCTTGATCCCTTGATACTTTTGGGATACTCATGTAGATGGTCCTCTAAACCCACTAGCCCTAGGCTAGGGTTTAGCTAAGACCAGTACATAGAGGACCCAAATGGGGTTTCCGTTGGTCCATGGCTTATTTGTGGTGGTCAACCTCCAATTCTACCAAAATACCCAACTTAGCCTTTTGTCATAAACTCCCCCAAATTACCTAAGATACCCTTGGGACCCTAAATTTGGCAAAAATACCCAAATTTACCCAAAATATCCAAATTTGTTAAAAAATCATCTCAAACCTTTTGAAAATATCCAAGTTACCCAAAATCACCAAAAATTACCAAATTACTAAATTGCCCCTCCTTAGCCCAAAATTCCAAAAATTCTCAAAATATTACAAATATTCCCAATTTCACTTTTCTCAACTACCACATGACCCAATTTGACTAATTTGACAATTTTGACCAAAACCCTTAAAATTGCCTTTAAATGCCCCATCTCCCCAAATCTACCTCAAATGTTTATCAAATTGATCCTAATTTTCCCCAATTTCAATCCTAAATTTAAATTCACCTTTCATATGACCAATTTAAACCAAATCCAAGCCCAATTGGCCCATTCTTTGAGTCCAATTTTGATTTAAATCAAAACCCCCAATTTTGGCCCTATGACTTGGTTCCACCAAATTAAACCCCATGGCCCACTCCATTGGTCCTATGACTTGGTTCCACCAAACTCATAATAAAATTCCTAAACATCAAAATTGACCTTCAATTGGCCTTAGTGAAGCCTCAATTTCATTTAATTTCAACCCAAATCCAAAAATCCCAAATTTGCCCTAAATTGGTCATGTGTCAAAATTCCACCAAATTGATTGCCTTAGCCCCAAAATTTCCATTCCATTCCTTCATAAAAAAAACTTTATAACATCTCCCTTGATCATTTAGACCAATAAATTGATCCAAATTCCAAGCTTTTCCCAATCTAGACCCAAGTCTAGCCCAACATTCCTAAATTAACCAAATTTCAAAAGTCCTCCAAATTGACCTTCCAATTGAACTAAAAATCATTTCAATCCTTCACCAAAAATCTTCATTGCAATAATCTACACAATATGGATCAGAAATTGGGTAAATTGACAAGGCTAGTGATACATCTAAAATATATAGTGGTTTTAGACACATTTTTATACCTATTTTTTAGATATTGCGCTTTAATGAAAGGTATTTTTGTGTTTTTCATGCAGATAAGAGAAAAATGAAAAAAAAATGCTTAAAGGAGTGAAAAAGGATCAAATTTGGAGCAAAAAGGTGAAAAATTTTATAAAAGAGTTTTGGCGCCTAAGCGTTGGTTAAACAGAGAAGGCCATGTCTAAGCACCGAAACCCCACGCTTAAGCGCCAGTGGTAGTTACTAGATGAGTAAAATCAATTTTCATGAATTTTGAAGAGGTTTTTAAGGCACCCATTGGCTTAATAGGTGGTTGTAACCACCATGGATGAAATTTATCATGAAAGGATGTGTCTCTTGAGAAAATACATTGAATCAAGCCACATTTTGAAGAGATCCCAAGGCACCTCTTAGAAAACTATAAAAGAAAGAAGAGAAGACCTAGAAAAGAGTCATTAAAATATTGGCAAGTTTTGAAAGTTCTTCTCTAGGGAGTTAGTTTGGAGAGATTTTCAGGAACCAATTTTTATTTACTTTATCTTTCTTATTATTTTGTTTTGAGTGATTGTAAAAGAGAAGCGATTCAAAGGAATTTTAAAAGTTTGGTGGAAGACTTGAGATAAGTTTATCTTTTTGTTTTAGACTACTTTTGATTTTAATCGAGACTTATTGTTGGTTTGATAATGATTTCTTCTTTTAAACTAAAGTGGTGTTTTGTTTTCTTCATGGATTCTGATTAGTTTTCTTTATATTTCTTCTCAAAATGATAAGTAATTAAGTTTTGGATCGAAGTTGTGGAGAGTATTGATCTTTAATGATGGAAGAAGTTGTAATGATTTAAATCAATGCACTTTATTTACTTCTATATTTGGTCATTCCATATGTTAAAATTTATTGTGAGAACATGTAAGAACAGGGCTGGTATAGTCGCAGTCAACAATTGGAAAGAATCACATGAGGTTGTATGAATGAGAATGTAGTTCATATGATTGTCAGTCAACAATTAGAAAGAATCACATGAGGTTGTATGAATGAGAATGTAGTTCATATGATTGACTGCAGATGAAGAGGGAAATATTCATTGATGGGTGTAGTGTTAGAGGACTTTAAAGTGACAGGTTAAAGCCCTCAACTTGGTTTATTGTTTTAGGTTCTGATACGAGATGTTAGCCCCCAAGTGGAGGGAATTGAGGGAACTCTAGAGTGAGAGCTAGTATTTTCCCTGCCTAGCCAGTCTTCAGAACTATTCAAACTTTAAATTAGCCAATGTACTTTATAACATATCTAGTACGGGTAAAGAATATTATTGCTCCTATTTAACACAACACAATTTGCATACTTCCACAACAGAATTTCTATTCTTATTTCTTATTCATAATAAGAAGAAAAGTATTTTCATATTAAGTACTTTTCTTCTACAAAAACTTAAGTTATCTTTTTAGTTATTACTATTTCATTAAAATATCAAAAATACCAAAAATATTTAAATTTTAAATTCCTGCAAAAACATTTTTAGTTTAAGTAATTATCTTTTTAAAAAATAGAAAAACTTTCTAAAAAGTGCATATTGCATAATCTTCCCTGTGGGTTCAAAGTTTAAGTAATTATCTTTTTAAAAATAGAAAAACTTTCTAAAAAGTGCATATTACATAATCTTAATTTAACTAATTATCTTTTTAAAAATAGAAAAACTTTCTAAAAAGTGCCTTGTTTTTAGTTTAAGTAATTATCTTTTTAAAAATAGAAAAACTTTCTAAAAAGTGCATATTACATAATCTTCCCTGTGAGTTTGATATTCAGGTCTTAATCAAATAGTCCTATATTACTTGATAACGATACGTATACTTACATGGTATCCTAATATAAATATATATAAATTAAAAAGTTAAATTCTTATTTTTCTTCATGATCAAGTTTTTTGTTTTGTTGCAAAATAAGGAAATATAAGTGAAAAATACCATCAGAACTATTGTTATACTGTGCATAAGCATTAAGTCCGGGATCAAGTTTTTGGCGCCATTGCCGGGAAAGAAAACTAAGTAAATTTCTATTTTTAGAAATTTTTATTTAAACTTTAAATATTGTATCTTATTTTGTATGTTTTATTTTATTTTATTTTATTTATGTTAGTGTATGCATAGTTCAGGTTTTAAAAGACTAGTGCCCTACAATTTTGAATTAGAAAGAACTATTAGGAAAACCAGAGAAACCAAAAAAATTAAAAATCTTGAAAAATATAAAAAAATTATAGAAATGACAAACCAAAATAATCAAAATGCTGAAATTCATCAAGAGTTTAGTCCTTTAAGAGATTATGTCAACCCTACTGTAGATGAACTTCATTGTACAAAAACCTATTATAGTGGTTAATTCATTTGAGCTTAAACCTACCATTATTCAAATGGTATCAAATAATCAGTTTGGGGGATCACTAGCTGAAGATCCAAATTTACATCTTATCAATTTTCAAGAATTGGTGCTACATTTAAATACGATGGTGTTTCAGATGATGCCAAAAGACTTAGGTTATTTCCTTTCTCATTGAGGGATAAAGCCAAGATGTGGTTGAATTTGTTAGCATCTGGATCTATCAGAACTTGGGGTGATTTTGACAAAAATTCCTTGTTAAATATTTTCTACCATAAAAAACTTTGAAGCTTAGAAATGATATTACATATTTTAATTAGTTTGAAGGAGAATCTATCTATGAAGCATGAGAATGATTTAAAGAACTCTTAAGAAAGTTTCCACACCATGCTATACTAGATTGGTTAATANAAATTAGGTTTGCCCAACAAAAATAAGGTTATATAATCCACATGAAAAGTAATTGAACTCGAGAAAAATCAATGGTTTCTTCATTGGTTATCCAAAAAAATCTAAAGAGTATAGATTTTATTGTCATAACCACAGTACAAGAATTATTGAAGCTGAAAATGCTAAGTTCACCGGAAAATTGTGAAGCTAGTGGGAGTTTGGAACCATGTAAAGTGAAGATCCAATAAATTAGGTTTCAAGTTCTTTTAACCACAATTTCTTCTCGAGTTATTATTTCTACAGTTGTTGAACAATTTGACAACTCACAAGAACAACATATATATGATCAAATATCTCACAATGAAACTGTCACTAATAAACCTATATTAGATGAACCACATGCAGTAGTACTTAGAAAGTCACAACGACAAAAATGGTCTGTTGCTTTATGATGATTGTGTGGTTTATCTACATGAGTCTAAATTGGACTTATGAGTCAATGAAGATACAATATCATTTTTACAAGCCATAGAAAGTGCAAAAATTTTTAAATGGTTAGATGCAATGAAAGATGAGTTGAAATCGATGGATCACAACAAAATCTGGGATGTCGTTGAATTGTCTGAAGGTTGTAAAAGATTCAGGTGTAAATAGGTCTCTAAGACTAAGTGCGACTTGAATAACAATATTGAACGATATAAAACCAGACTTGTTGCCAAATGTTTCACTAAAAAATATGACATCAACTACAAAGAAACATTTTCTCTAATTTCTAAAAAGGATTCATTTATAATTATCATGACACTAGTAGCTCATTATGATTTGGAGGTACACAAAATGAATGTGAAAACTACTTTTCTGAATGAGAATTTAGATGAAGAGGTTTACGTGAGTCAACCTGAAGAATTTTCAGTTGAAGAAAAGAAACACATGGTGTGTAAACTGAAAAAACCAATCTACGAACTTAAGCAAGCTTCCCAACAATGGTATCTTAAGCTCAATAATACAATCACGTCCTTTGGATTTAAAGAAAATACTGTTGATCAGTGTATATATTTGAAGGTCAGTGGGGGCAATATCATATTTCTCATTCTATATGTTGATGACATCTTGCTGGTTACTAATGATCTTGGCTTATTGTATGAAACCAAGAGTTTTCTCTCAAAGAAATTTGAAATGAAAGGTATGAGTGAGACGTCATTTGTGATTATAATAGAAATATTTCATGATAGATCATAAGAATTGTTAGAACTATCTCAAAAAATATATATTGATAGAGTTTTTAATAGATTCAATATGGAAGAGTGTTCTTCCAGTGCTGCTCAAATTCAGAAAGGACACAAATTCAGCCTTATGTAGTGTCCAAAAAATGATTTAGAATGCAAACAAATGGAAGAAATTTCTTATGCATCTATTGTTGGAAGCTTAATGTATGCTTGAACTTGCACCAGACAAGACATTAGTTTTATTTTCGGGATGTTGGGTAGGTATCAAAGTAATATAGGAATAAACCATTAGAAAGCTGTAAAGAAAATATTGTGGCATCTACAAAGAACAAAGGACAATATACTCACTTATAGAAGATCTAATGATATTGAAGTGATAGAATATTAAGATTTAGATTTTGTTGGATGTGTTAATACCATAAAATCAACATTTGGTTATCTGTTTCTTTTAGCTAAAGGAGCAATCTCATGGAAAAGTGCAAAGCAGACTATCACTACTGTATCCACTATGAAAGCTAAATTTGTGGCATGCTTCGAAGCTACAGTTCAGGGCTTATGGTTGCAGAATTTTATTTTATGACTTGAAATTGTTGACAATATTGTCAAGCCGCTGAAAATTGACTGTGATAACTCCACAACAGTCTTATTTTCTAAAAAAGACAGATATTTGAAATGTGTTAAACACATTGAGTTTAAATACCTTCTCGGTAAGGAAGAGTTTATAAACATAGGGTGTTAATTGAGCATACTAGCACCAGTCTTATAATTGTGAGTCCATTGACGAAAGGGTTGCCACCGAAGATGTTTAACGAACATTTCGTGATAATGGGCATTACTGAAACCCTTTATTAGTTTATGTTTAGTGATCTTTATGTTTGACACTTTAAGCTCATTTTATCGTTGTTTCTGATATTTATATATCTTGTTTTATCATTAGGGTACACTTTATGTTATGTGATATTTAACAAGATTTATTTTTTAATAAATATTATAAGATCATGATGTTATTTCTCATTATGTTAAGTATCTAATTAATATTGTGATACATGAAAGGGATCGCGTCAATAAATTGATACATAACCATCATGTTTCATATTAATTTCACACTTATTGATGATTTATGATTTCACCAATATAAAGAAAGATTTTAACTTTTATTTTGTGCAGTATGATATGCACTATTAAAACAAATTACGTGGGACAAGTGGGAGAGTGTTAAATTTTTAATTGTGGTTCACGTTGCCCACAAACCCACTAACGTGTGTCATTTACTTTAATAATAATGATAATTAATTAATTAAGTTATCTTAATACCTTTTGATAAGTAACTCCTTAGAATGGTGGTTACTAATGTGTGTTATTTATTTAAATTGATTAATTTTAATTTTTTTTTGATATAGAACCCCTTTATGGATGGTGGTTACTAATGTGTGTTATTTATTTTAATTATATAATTAAATTATCTTAAATTCTTTTTGATAAGTAACCCCTTATGGATGGTGGTCACTATCATGTGTCATTTATTTTAATAATAAATGCCAATTAATCAATTAAATTATCATAAATCTTATTGGTCTATAACCCTCTGATGGATGGTGGTTAAATAACGCATAATTCAAAGAAGGGTCCTCTCTATTCCTAACAATCACTGAATCTTTCTCTTCATTAGAAAGTATAGAAAATTTCAGGGGATTAGAGAGAGAAACTTCATCTTCTTAGATCCAATTCTACGATCATGCATACATGTATGTTTCTCTCTTATGAATGAATATGTGAAAATCAAGAATTCAAAGATCGTGGTCATTATATGCATAAAGTGTTTGGGTCATAAAGTTGGATCACAAATGAAAAGTTCTAACAAATTTCCCTAAAAATATGTATATAAATCATTTAAATTTGTATTATATATAATGTTTGTATACATGATTATTTATTTATAAGAATTGTAAATGTTATATCACGTATCTTATACTTAAAACTTCTATATAATACAAATTTATATGAATGTTTTAAAAAAGTGGGTCAGGGCTTGAGGTCCCCAACCCACCCTGTTGGCTCAGCCCCTGTCATGTCTGGGGGCGATCGACGTGCCTAAATATTTGAGTACCCTCTGATTAAGACAACAATCGCCAAAGGCTGGATTCAAACCCTAGACCAGAGGAGACTTACAACTCTGAAGCGGATGCTATACCAACTAACTTGGGAACGTGCCATTATATATATAATTTTAGATGTATATAAAGGATCCTTAAAATTTTCAATTTAGATGTGCCCATTCTTTGCAAAGTCATGAATATATTAACATTTATTAAAGCTTGTATTTGAATCCTATCACTATGACAATTGTATAGTCTTAAAGTGACTATCTGAGTTATCCTAATCGAACAATCCATATAATTATTAATCCAAGACTCAGAGCACATCACTCGTCGAAAACCACCTAGGAGAAAGACAAAAATCATGGTTGAGTGCCTGAGGCCAAATGACCAAGGTTGAGTGAACAAAGTTGA
Organism: Phalaenopsis hybrid cultivar; assembly: GCA_002079205.1. Lineage (NCBI taxonomy): Eukaryota > Viridiplantae > Streptophyta > Magnoliopsida > Asparagales > Orchidaceae > Phalaenopsis > Phalaenopsis hybrid cultivar. The sequence continues at coordinate 269,135 of JXCR01040416.1, forward strand.
GTTTTCAAGGTTGAGTGCCCGAAGCTCAGGATACAAGTGAGTGGAGCTGACTCGTGAGCATGCTTGAGCTAGGCTTAATAAGTGGCTTGTGAACCGAGCTTGATGAGCTAACAATCTAAGCTCAAGCTTGCTCCGACTCAGCTCGTTAGCTTGTGAGCTCGCAAGTTTTAAAAAATATATAATAAAATACAATAAACTCAAAGTATTTTTGTCGAAGTCAGGAGATTAACCTAAAATTCAACATAGTCAATCACAATGACAACTTGACTCGTTGATAATAAAATAAATGAAAGATCAGGTTGAAGGCTTGACCGGTGACTTTATATATACTTAAAAATACAAGTATTTACTACTGCTACCAAAAGATTTAATTCCTCAACAACGACACAAAAAACTTGACAACGATTATAAATTTGATACAGATGTATATAAAATATTCAATAATGTTAAAGTCACACTTATCAACGCAAGTATACGTATCACTCAAGTAGTATGGGGCTCTAATGGAGTCCTGGATATCGATCCTACAGGGAGTAATATTAGAACTACGAACTAAGATTTAAAAAAAAAACAATACTTTAATCGCAACAATGAAATTCAAATTGCTTATCTGTCACTAATAGACAATTGAAATAAATATGTTAATTTGATAAATCTTAAATAACTAATTATACTAATAAAGTTTTACAATTAAAATAAATATGTAATTTTAATAACTATTAAATAACTAATGATACTAATGAGGGTTTAAATGTGTTATTCAATAATACACTGAAAACATCATTCTCTTTGTCAAGAAATTATAGTGAATTGATAAAGTGAATCAGTTCAATTTACACCATTCTCCTTACCAAGAAATTATAGTGAATGGATAAAGTGAATCAACTCAAATTGTGTCGTGTCAAATAGGAGCATACCTATTCTTTACCCTTTAGTCTAGTCATAAAGAATATTGACTAATCTTATGCTTGGTTACTGATTCTGTGATTAGGCTGGGAGGATATTGGCTCTCACTTCGGAGCTCCCATGTTCCCCTCACCTGAGGGCTAACATCTACACATCAACACCCAAATGATAGGAACGAATTGAAGATTTTAGTCTATCACTCTAAAATCTCCAATTTTACGCTCGATAATTTTATTTCTCTATTTATTTGCACCCAACTTCCAAGGGCTTTGACCTCCCGGAATCTTGGATGTAATCTTCACATTTAGTTGTAAAACTCAACATATTTTAACAAATCAATTGAGCTTTGACCTCCCTAAATCTTGGATATAATCTTCACTTTAGTTGTAAAACTCAACATATTTTAAACAAATCAATTGGCAGATTTGAAAGTAAATTAAGATCGAAGTGAAAAGATCATCACAATTTCTCAAACATTTTCATGGCTTCAGTAAATTAAGATCGAAGTGAAAAGATCATCACAATTTCTTAAACATTTTCATGACTTCACCATTCGGTTGTAAAACTCAACATATTTTAAACAAATCAATTCCAGATTTGAAAGTAAATTAAGATCGAAGTGAAAAGATCATCACAATTTCTCAAACATTTTCATGGCTTCATGTAAATTAAGATCGAAGTGAAAAGATCATCATAATTTTTTTAAAATTTTCATGGCTCCAATAAATTAAGATTGAAGTGAAAAGATCATCACAATTTCTTTAACATTTTCATGGCTTCACCAATTCAAATTACCAAAAACATTTTCATGGTTTTGCCAATTATTCACTTTAGTTGTAAAACTCAACATATTTTAACAAATCAATTGGGCCAGATTGAAAGTAATTAATATTGAAGTGAAATTCATCACAACTTCTTTAACATTTTCATGGCTCAACCAATTCAAATCACTATTTTACAAATCTCAAGACAAGGAGAAAGATAGAGAAACTACTCAAAACTCATAGGGAAGACACAACAAAACTCGAACTTTATATATAAAAGCAAAGTCATATAAACTACAATAAGTAAATAAAACTTATCTCTAATTCCTCCCCAAGCAAACTCCTCAAAGTTCCTCTGAACCTCTTCCTTTCTTTACAACACACAGAATTCCTCTTCGAAGTGGCAAGGAGGAAGAAATCTCTCACTTTCCCTCCACTCTTGTACACAGAATTCCTCTTTGAAGTAGCAAGGAGGAAGAAATCTCTCACTTTCCCTCCACTCTTAGCACATAGAATTCCTCTTTGAAGCGGCAAGGAGGAAGAAATCTCTCACTTTCCCTCCACTCTTACAATGCACGAAATTCCTCTTCGAAGTAGCAAGGAGGAAGAAATCTCTCACTTTCCCTCCACTCTTACAATTAAATTCCTCTTCAAAGCGGCAAGGAGGAAGAAATCTCTCACTTTCCCTCCACTCTTACAAACTTAAAGAGTTCCTCACAATATTGGAACCTTTCTAACCTCTATGAACTCTCTCTAGCACCTCCTATTTCTCTTTGAAGTAGCAAGGAGGAAGAAATCTCTCACTTTCCCTCCACTCTTACAATCTCTCGAAAATTCTTCTTCAAAGCGGCAAGGAGGAAGAAATCTCTCACTTTCCCTCCACTCTTACAATCTCTCGAAGCAATTCCTTTTTGAAGTAGCAAGGAGGAAGAAATCTCTCACTTTCCCTCCACTCTTACAATCTCTCGAAAATTCCTCACTAATATTGGAATTTTTCTAATCTCTAGGAACTCTCCTAGCACTTCCTTTACTCCCTATATTCTTTCCCTCGGAAAGGAGGAAGAAATCTCTCACTTTCCCTCCACTCTTACAATCTCTCAAAGAATTCCTCACAATGTTACACTCTACTGGAAATTCTATACACTAATGGTAACCTCCAAGGCCTCTAGCACTCTTCTATTTTTGGCCAAGACACTCTAATAAATTCTCTATACACTAATGGAACCTCTAAATTCCTCTTCAAAGCGGCAAGGAGGAAGAAATCTCTCACTTTCCCTCCACTCTTACAAACTTGAAGAAATCCTCACAATTAGACACTCTAGTAAACTCTCTACACACTAATGAAACCTTTCTAACCTCCAGGACTCCTCTAATTTTTGGCCAAAATCTTCTTTTAAAGTTGTGGA
>JXCR01040416.1:273336-291516 GCA_002079205.1 Phalaenopsis hybrid cultivar
CCTCTCCATTTCTATATATTACGCATAACTTCTAAACTTCAATTTTTACATACCTTCCACCTTACCCATGCATGAAATGGTTTATTTAACTTCTTATAGGTTTAAATAGTGCTATTTTTGATATGATGGGGGGTTTAAATGTAAAAAGTAAAGTTTAAATGTTAAATATGTTAAGAAGTAGGAATTGGGTGTAAACGCCCCTAATTACTTTTTTGGCAGATGATTGATTATTCTTTTTTAGCAAATGATTTNTTAAATTACGGCAGCACTATTTTATGGTCTAATTATTAAAAAGAAATTATAGGTTTTAATATCTGGAGTTCCAGTTTTTTGAAAACCTTTAGTGTAATTGTTATTCCCTATCAGCAAATGATTATACCATAGTGTTCGTCATTGCAGTATATGTTTTAGGTTTTAATGGCGAATGTTTTTTCTCATTCCATCTATTGAGCCATGTTAAAGGTAATTTTTTTTTGCAGTCTCCACCTGCAACCTATGATGATGTTTTCAAGTCAATTTTTTATTATATTGATCATCTCTTTGGATTAGTCCGCCCAAGAAAACTTTTGTATATGGCAATAGGTAAGATTCTTTGGATATTGATGCCATCATGACAAAATTTTTCTTTTCTTAGCTGATTTTATCTGCACATTCAATACCTGAATATTGCAGATGGTGTTGCCCCCAGGGCTAAAATGAATCAGCAGCGAACCCGACGTTTTAGGGCTGCGAAGGATGCAGCTGAAGCTGTAAGTATCTGGTGGCCCCTTTCACGAGCATTATGATAGATTTCTTATCAGGGCATTTACATACATAGCGCCCAATTCTTATGTATTTATGTATATCACACCAAAACTTTCATATTTATGCACATAGCACTCAAATATTTGTNGTTAAATCCATTCAATTCGTTTATACTTTATTCCTAAGATAAATCTGCTAAATCCACATAATAATCAGATTTAATAAATCCTGATTTACATTAAAAAAAGTAGCGGAAGGAAAGAAAAATTTTATTTAGTGAAGTATGGTTTTAATTTGTTCGATTTTTTTTGTCTGGCTAGATTTACGTAAAATATTACTTAAATCCTGCTCAAATCTGGCTAGGCAGTTACCAAATGTCCCCTAATGTTTGTTTTGTTCCTGGTGGGTAGGGGTGGGGATGGGGCTGATATCTTTGGGAATTTGACGGATGTTTTTATTTTCCACTTCAAGTAATGGTGGATTCTGAGCTGTTTAAGCAGTTCAAAGCATGAAATAAGGCATGCTGTCAGGAAAAGGTGCAGGCAGAATAAGTTTTGTTCAGATGAAATGGTTATCATTTGCTCGCCTTCTTATACTTATATGATATGAGAATCATGTTAATAACTTTTCTTCAAGATAAATCTTCAATAAGAAAAAAAAAGTTCAAATCAGATTTGGATATTTGTATAAAACTCTCATAGTTTGATATTTTGATGAAGATGAANAGTTCAAATCAGATTTGGATATTTGTATAAAACTCTCATAGTTTGATATTTTGATGAAGATGAACAATGATTTCAAAATTTTACAGACAAGGATAATAGTTTAGCCTGTTTTAGCAAAAAAGACAATTAAACCTGACTCTATGTAAGGGTTTCTTTTGAAAACTTGGAAGTTCTTGCAGGATTTCTTTTAAATTATGGCATCGCAATTACCGTTTTTTTTAAATTACGGCAGCACTATTTTATGGTCTAATTATTAAAAAGAAATTATAGGTTTTAATATCTGGAGTTCCAGTTTTTTGAAAACCTTTAGTGTAATTGTTATTCCCTATCAGCAAATGATTATACCATAGTGTTCGTCATTGCAGTATATGTTTTAGGTTTTATTGGCGAATGTTTTTTCTCATTCCATCTATTGAGCCATGTTAAAGGTAATTTTTTTTTTGCAGTCTCCACCTGCAACCTATGATGATGTTTTCAAGTCAATTTTTTATTATATTGATCATCTCTTTGGATTAGTCCGCCCAAGAAAACTTTTGTATATGGCAATAGGTAAGATTCTTTGGATATTGATGTCATCATGACAAAATTTTTCTTTTCTTAGCTGATTTTATCTGCACATTCAATGCCTGAATATTGCAGATGGTGTTGCCCCCAGGGCTAAAATGAATCAGCAGCGAACCCGACGTTTTAGGGCTGCGAAGGATGCAGCTGAAGCTGTAAGTATCTGGTAGCCCCTTTCACGAGCATTATGATAGATTTCTTATCAGGGCATTTACATACATAGCACCCAATTCTTATGTATTTATGTATATCACACCAAAACTTTCATATTTATGCACATAGCACTCAAATATTTGTCAAATCAAATTAGCATTCTTATCACCCTTTTCAACTTCTTAGAAGTGAAATACATCTTTTCATGCTTCGGTTTAAAGCAACATAGTGCTATGTGTGTAAATATGCAAGTTTAAGCGTGATTTATGTAAATACATAAGAACTGTGTGCTGCCTATGTAAAGTTACCTTTCTTACTTGCATTTATACCCATTTATATCGGTGTTAATTTTTTCACAGGCATCTGAAGAGGAAAAGCTGAGGCAGGAATTTGAAGAAGGAAAACTGTTGTCTCTGACGGATAAGCGAGAGACATCTGATTCAAATGTCATAACTCCCGGGACTGAATTTATGGCTAAACTTTCTGTTGCACTTCAACATTACATTCAAATGAAATTGAAACAAAGTCATGGGTGGAGGTCTGTTAAGGTGTGGACATAAGTGAACTTAGGATAATGAGTTTCCCACTCACAGATTCTACCATTGCTTGTATTTGTACATTATTTTTGTGTTCATGATGCCTCTCTCTCTCTCTCTCTACACATGCACACATGTATGTATTCATTGCTCTATTATTTGAAGGTAATGTTATCTGATGCAAATGTGCCTGGCGAGGGTGAACACAAAATAATGTCCTACATACGGTTGCAACGTAACCTTCCTGGTTTCGATCCAAATACAAGGCATTGTCTGTATGGCTTGGTATGTAGCATTCTACAACTTTTATCTCAGCTTTTAGCTTCAATGGATATTTTTATCACCCTCTGTAATCTCCCATGCATGCTTATGAATTTAAAGTTTTAACAGGATGCAGACTTGATTATGCTATCTTTGGCTACTCATGAGATTCATTTCTATATTCTGAGAGAGGTGGGCAAATATCATTAATTACTTGGAAGATTACATACATACCTCTCCATTTCTATATATTACGCATAACTTCTAAACTTCAATTTTTACATACCTTCCACCTTACCCATGCATGAAATGGTTTATTTAACTTCTTATAGGTTTAAATAGTGCTATTTTTGATATGATGGGGGTTTAAATGTAAAAAGTAAAGTTTAAATGTTAAATATGTAAAGAAGCAGGAATTGGGTGTAAACGCCCCTAATTACTTTTTTGGCAGATGATTGATTATTCTTTTTTAGCAAATGATTTTAGCTTCTGATTGTTGATTTAACTACTAACCATTTGAATAGATGGTGACACTGCCAGGGCATCAGGGGAAATGTTTTTTGTGCGGTCAGGTTGGGCATCTTGCCGCTGATTGTAGAAGCAAGTCTAGTGAAAATGCTTCGGGTGATGATGGAAAAGCTCTAGATGAAACCCCAATTTACAAAAAGAAGTATCAGGTATGGATTTATTTTATTAATAACCTTTTCTATTTGTAATTTTGATTGACTGGTATAGTTCTTGTTTATTGATTAATGTTTTATTTGTAGTTCCTTAACATTTGGATCTTGCGAGAATATCTGGAGTACGATTTGCAGATAACAGATCCGCCATTCAGAATTAGCTTTGAACGGCTTGTAGACGATTTCGTGTTTATGTGCTTTTTTGTTGGAAATGATTTTCTCCCGCATATGCCGACATTAGAAATCCGCGAGGTTTGTAGTAGGTCGGCCTTATGCCGTTAATTTGTTAAACTTGCACTGCATTTTTAAAATTTACAAACATTAAACCATTTAATTTTGGGAATATTTTTTTTGGGTGGTTTTATTCATTTGAGGTAACTTTGTATGGTATGCTTCAGGGGGCAATTAACCTACTCATGTTTGTGTATAAGAGGGAGTTTGCAGCGATGGGCGGCTATCTAACAAATGCTGGTGATGTAATTTTTCTCTGCTTGTGCTTAGCTGAGATTTTGTTTTCTTTGTATATTTCTTCTTGAATTTCGTATCAATTTTATTTTTTTTCTCTTTGTTTTCATTTAATTGTTTCTTGGAAAATATCCTCGAATTTTGGGAGCACGTCAATCCAATTTTTATTCATTTTATATAGGTTTTACTGGAGAGAGTGGAGCATTTTATTCAGTCAGTTGCTGTCTATGAAGAACAAATATTTAGGAAACGTGCTCGTATTCAACAGGTAATCGACTTTCCCGTTGTCACTATGATATTTAGAAGAATTTCTTTTATGCAGATTTGGTTGTTTTTTTTCAATTTATATTCTTCTCTTTTCCAATGAATTTTCAAATTAACCTCTAAGAAGTATTTTCTCATGTGAGGTAATGAAGTTCTATTTTATTCATGGTTCTCTAATCCACAAGTTATCCTTTACTAACCGATTTATTTCAAAAGGATGTTTTACTGCAAGAGTTTTTTTATTTTTTGTATTTTTTTTTTATTGCAAGGATCAATAGTTGATTGGCAACAAGTCTATGATAAATTGTATGACGGTTACAGTTTTATATTTCTACCCATGTGTACAGACACTTCTAATAAAGGAGTCGTACCATATCGGATATGCATCGGACATGGACACGACTATGTCCTTGTTGGATACGGCTTAGAAGAGTCCGATTTAAATAATATTTTAAAAAAGAGGACACGTGTCAGACACATATATCCTAAATTAATGAATTAAAAATTTCAAAAAAAATATTTTTATAACTAAAAAATGATATATATTTTTTATGTAAAATTTAATGAAGATTTACATACATATCACTCAATATGTATGTATTCACGTATCCAACACTTAAATTTAAATTTTTATATAAATGACACCTTACATATATACATATGAAAATGCACATTTCACTTTTTATAACTGAAAATAGTGGTATATTAGATGTGATATGAAGATTTGGGTGGTGTAAATGTATAAATCAAAATTTATGTGTTAGATATGAAAATACATAGGAATTTAGAGCCAAATAAGCCCGTGATCATTTTATTTTTTTTAATGAATGATTGATTTAGGAGACTTGATTCTTGTTATAATTGAAGATAAAACATGTTTATATTTTGTATGTCATAAACTAAATAATTATCTATGAACATCTTAGGTGTTATTTGGGATTACTTTTATTTTTAATTTTATTTTTTATTTTAATGTTTTTATTTAAATTAAAATATATATTTAGAGGCTAATGTTATTAAAAGTCTTAAGGGCTATAATTTTATCAACAACATCAACTTTTAAAGTGAAAGAATTTTATTGGAGGAGATTTAAATAGAAATATTGTTAGAGTGGTAGAATATTTTAGAAATATTTATGATGGCTATGATTTTGGAGTGTTTAATGAAGAAGACAGAACCAAATTAGATTTTGCTGTAGCGTATGACTTTGTTGTTACTAATAATTTAGTTAAGAAAAGAGATGAAACTTATAAGAATGAATCTATTAAAACACATTGATTATTTTTTATGAGAAAAAAAATTTCATCGAGAGTGTAAAGATTGTAAGGTTATTCTAAGTGAAAATTTAAGTATTCAATATCGATTATTAGTTTTAGATTTGAAGATGAAAAGTTGTAAGATAAAAATACAAGAAAAGATTGTCGTAAAGTTAGATGGGGGCTCCTAAGAGACATATAAAATTATTTTTATGAGTAAACTTCATGATTTAAAGATTTGGGATGTTCATGAAGAAACAAAGATAAAGTAACAAACACTTTTAAACAAGTGCCAAAATATGTATTTTAAGGATCAAAAGGAAAAAAATATCAGTAAAAATAGTTGAACTGGAATAATAAACTGCAAGAAAAGTTAAAATATATTGTGTTATAAAAATTAGTTTAATTATAAAAGTTTAAAGAACTGAGAAAAATATAAAGTGACTTGTAGGGAGTTTGAAGAATAATTTGTGACACTAAAAAATCTACTTTTAATGATCTTTATAGTAGATTAGATATTAATGAGGGTGAAAAATATATGTATAAATTATCCAAACAAAAATAAAAGAAAATTAAAGTGTTAAGTCAAGTAAAGTGTATTAAAGATGAAATTAAAAAAACAAATTTCTTTAGGGAAGATATTCAACATAGGTGAGTGAGTTATTTTGATAAACTTTTCAATGAAGTTTCTAAAAATACGATCAACCTCAGTGATCTTAATATCGTTAATAATAGTAAAACATTTTATTTTTACCGTCACATTAGTGAAAAATAAGTTGAGGCTTTAAAAAAAATCATGGGTAAAAAATCAGTAGGACCTGATGACATCCCAATTGAAGTGTGAAAATATGTAAGAGATTTGGGAGTTTCTAAGCTTACTAAACTCTTGAATGTTATTTTCAAAATTAAAAAGACGCTTGAGTGGAGGAAGTGTATTTTGGTCTTCATTTTTCAGAATAAAGGGATGTACAATAGTATGCATATTATAGAAGATATAAGTTGATGTTTTATACTTTAATATCATGTGAGAGGGTAATTGAACGTAGGTTAAGACGTGTTACAAAAATTTCTCATAACAGTTTGAATTTATGTCAGACAGGTCTACTATGGAAGCTATATATTTATTGAGAGGTTTGATGGAGAAGTACAGAGAGAAGAAGGATCTACATATGATTTTATTGAGTTAGAAAAAATTTATGATAATGTTCAAGAGAAGTCCTTTGGAGAGTTCTAGAGAAAAAAAAAAGTGTTGATAAGAATTATATTCAAGTCATTAAAGATATGTATACTAGATTTGTTACTTGTGTTCGAATAGGAGGATTGACCACNAAGAATTTATCGTGTTTGGAATTATATGAAAAAGGGCATAATTAAACTATGGATTGAAAATTAAGGAGAGGAATAATAAAATTACGTCAAACGTATTTATCATCCTAAAGACAATATATTTTGAAATATAGTACTTAAAACATGCAAAATAAATGTAAAGAAAATTCTCAATCACATTTAATTTGAGATAACAAATTAAAATTCTAACAAGCACATTCAAAATAAATGCAATTAAATAATTAAAATGAATCATCCTGCAAAATGTGGTTAGTCAAGCCCCATTTGGNAAAGAATTTATCGTGTTTGGAATTATATGAAAGAGGGCATAATTAAACTATGGATTGAAAATTAAGGAGAGGAATAAAAAAATTACGTCAAACGTATTTATCATCCTAAAGACAATATATTTTGAAATATAGTAATTAAAACATGCAAAATAAATGTGAAGAAAATTCTCAATCACATTTAATTTGAGATAACAAATTAAAATTCTAACAAGCAAATTCAAAATAAATGCAATTAAATAATTAAAATGAATCATCCTGCAAAATGTGGTTAGTCAAGCCCCATTTGGATGGGAATTTTGATGTAATTTGATGCTAAACTATCTCATCTTTTGAAAATTCTTGGAATCCCTTAGAAGATTCTTATGGCCTTGCCTTGGGAAGCTTTTGGAAACTTCTAGGACTTTATAGAATTTTGACAATTTATAAAAAATTCTAGACTCTAATTGGTTTATTTTTTGAAGTTGGAGAGTCTCCTTAATTCACGCTTTTCCTTTTAGTCATTTAATTTTGCAAATTCCATAAATCATAACATAATGATGAAACATGTGTGATCAATACTTGGCTAATGATATTGACATGGATTACAACAGAAACACAACTATCATTCATCCATGCAGATAGCTTGTCTATTTGTTTTGATAATCTCATATAAAGGTATCTTATATTGATAGAACCGATTTGATTCTCTCTTTTTTTTTTTTGACATATATGTATTAGGGTTAATCACAAGTTTATCAACAATAAATGAAGTTAAGGCTAATGTATTATCTTGCATAAATAAGTTAGTACAAACATAATCCTTTTTTTTCTAGTTCTTTTATTATCTTGTGGTTCACTCTTGTACTCTGTGGTGTCGTGGACTCTTGTACGATTATACAAACTATTAGACTCATGTTCAGCTCGAATCGAACCCGGGTTGAGCCTGATCCCGCCTTCTTTAATTAAATAATTAGTTGCATCGATTTTTGTGCTGTCGCGGAACTATAACAATATGGGTGCCCTTTTCGAGTAAAATCGACGTTCCAGACATCATTGCACAGTTCGTTTTGTCATCCGAGGTCGTCTGGACAAGTTCATCGATGACCGAGTAAAAAATGCGTCGAATTTGGTTTTCTTTGAATTTTGGGTTCGCAATTGATCATTTTGAAAATTAATTTCAGTTTTAATTAATGGTGAAGTGTATGCAAGCGCTGGTAATGTGAATTGTGACATTTATGTGCATCGAATATGTGAATTGTGGTGTTTGCATAGCTAAGCTATGAAGGTTTTCCCTAAGGTCTCTTGATCCTATAGGAACTAATTCTTGGGCCCTCCACATGCTGGTCCTTAGCCCTTTCAACTAAGAGTTGAGTGCTTGTGACCACTCATGTGAGGTTTTTACAAAAATGAGTCAAGAAGTGGTTTGAAAACCTATTTAATGCGGTTTCAATCACTAGTCCTCTAGGATAGTCAATATGAGAGTCTTAAGGCTAGATCCTAGACTCTAAGAGAAAGAAACCAAAAACTCACAAAAAATGAGGTGAACAATATCGAGCGCAAAAATTTCTTCGTGTTCGGCTCATTTGCTAAGCAAATGAATCGAACATGAGCTACTTAACGAGCCAAACACGAGCAGTTCGCAAACAACGAGACATTTTGACAGCTCGAGAGATAATGATAAATTTTTATTTTTATTTATGCCCCTCTTAAAAGACAAGATTTGAAGCCGCCTATTCACTTGAGCATCAATAGATGACAAGCTAACATATAACTTTGAAAGCTGTGTTGAATATGGGACACCAACAATGTCATCAATAGGCGTGGGAAGAGAGGCTAATTGCACTCAAGGATCTGTAAAAATAATTGTGGGAACATGTGAGATTCTGGTATCCTCTTTTGGGCTTAGTTTCACAAGGGGAGGTTCTAAAGGCTCTGATTCTATAATTTTATCAATTTCTTGTTCCAAATTTTGTGGACCTGCTTGATTTGAAAAAAGTGGCACTTCATTCACCATAAGTGATAATAGATTTTGATTGTATGCTTGCTTAGGAATTTTATTGTTTGGATGGATAACATATGATTTCCACAATTTTGGGCAAGTTTTAAAGCAATTAGAAGAATTTTACCAAAAAATTTGCAAACAGTGTAATATGATGGAATGCTTTCGTTAACATCCTTTTGCTAATAATTACAGGAGGACATAACTTAAATTTTTGTGTCTAGAGATTATGTTATGTCCATCTCAACTTGATAGCCACAAGAGGTCTAAAAAATTAAGGCATGGTAATGTGTACTTGTAAATGCTTACAAAAGGTAGAGCTTAGAGAAAATATAGTGAATTGATTAAATTAGTGCAGCTAATAGTGCTAGGGGGTTCCATGGATGAATCAAAGGGAGTAGACTATTTTGACACATATATTGGTAAGTTGTGAAAATAGTTTAGAATAATTTGCTTCAATTGATTGTCTGATAATAATATGATTAATCAAGATGAACAATCGAATAATCTTCAGCGAAGTATAAGGATAACATAAATGTACCATATAATTTCAAGGTTGGGATGCTCCATCAATAACTTGCCCATGATAAAGAGGGAGGATGGAATAGATAGCTTAGAAATCTCTGATTCAGTGGGCTATTTGTATTAAAAAAAAAGTTTTAGCCTTAATGAAAAGGAAATGAGAACTGAATAAATCAAACTTGTTGATATGGATAAGCTGTCAGTTTTCTAACAATATTGATAAATGATTGAGGAGCACCAACAATATAAGAAACATAATTTGCTGCCGAGTAGTAAATAGAACTATAGGAGATTTTTAGCATTATAATTGATGGCGTTGATGCAACAATCTTGTTAGATAAAATAACCTGAAAAATAGGCAATTGTTATGAAGGCATGGAAATCAATTATTGATTCTTTGGCATGGGAAGAGAGGAAGCGTGATGTTGACAAATTGAAGTTAAACCTTTGTAGGCAGGATCAATACAACAAGAGCACCGTGTTGAGGTCAGAGATGGCATGGACATTGCCACTCAGAGGCATTTGTGCGCTCATAGTGTTGAGGTCGGAGATGGCATGGACATTGCCACTTAGAGGCATTGGGGCACTCATATATAACATTGATGGATCAAACCCAACACAACTGGTGCAAGCATGGTGATTTGTGAGGAAGGCAAAGCTCAACAGGTGCAACCTTAAAAGATAGGTGTGACAGGTGCTTATAACATGGTTGCAACAACCGCGAGAATGTACTTACGAGCGTGAATTGCGCACCATCATGGCAACAACTCACTAGCCGATGGTTATGCGTTAGAACGACCCACATGACGTATGAGGGATCAAAGGCTTGTGACGGTTGCACATGGATGGATCCATGTTTTTCTTAAACCATATTATTGTAACAAAAAAAAAATTAAGTATATTAAGGGCAATCAATTAGAATTGACAGAAAGAAAGTCAACAAGGAATAAATAAAGTGGAAGTCTGAGGAATTAAATTATTAGATACATGGAAATTACAGAACAGCTCATTTGAATACCCTTGCTTGAAGTTTGGCAAAGTTAGTTGAATGATAATAGTTTTTTTTTTAATTTCTGTCTCCCTGGTAAATGGAAATTGAAACCTTTCATCCATCAATGATTTAACATTGTGAGTAATCTCTTCTGAGACATGAATAAAAAGAATCATGTTCATCATTGTGATTAAAACTTGAGGGGTTGGAGGAGCTGTTGTAAATATGGTTCATTGGAAGCATGTCAGGATGCCTGGTTTGTTCAATAAATTTTTAGTTGAGACCTTAACTCATGTGGCAATGTGCATGTGTAATTTTCTTGTTGTAGTAGGACAACTTTTAGACCAAAGCATCTCTTAGATGCCTTACAAAACAACTTGCTTTTGTGCTGAAGCAACATTACTGATAGTTTTGTTTTGAGCATTTGTACTAGGGCTTTGATAGTGTTGTTTTTTAGTATATGTACTAGAGGACTATCATTTTTTTGTTTTTCTTTTGTATTTATGTTGCCTTGTACTCCTTTATTTTTAATTAAATGCATTATGCAAATTTTAAGGAAACATGTTGAAGAAGTTACTTGATACGGGAGTTAACCCAACACCCAATAGGGGAAACAAGTTCTATTACACAAAAACAAATGAGATCAAAATCAACAGCCTTAAAATAGGAAAAACACTACACAAATGCAAATACCCACTTGGGTGAGGTGGGAAGATGGTGGCAGCAAGGGAAATAGGGGTTGGAGGGTTATCCGGCGACGGGACAACCAACTGAACAGCTACGGGCGACGTAGGCTGGGCGTGGTGACAAAAAGCAAGGAGGGTGTAGGAAGGAGCGGCAACAACAAGGAAGGTGTAGAAAGGGGCACTGACAACAAGGAAGAGGCTCACACAGGGAGGGTAGCAACAACAAGGGAGGTGCATGGAGGGGTGTCAACAACAATGAAGTNAACAACTCGTGTTCGACTCATTCGTTAAGCTTAATGAGCCGAACACGAACAAATTTTTAAGCTCGAAATATAAACGAGCTGAACACAAATAAACATTTGTTTGCTCGTGTTTAGCTCGAATTAGCTCGAAAAGAAATAAATAAATAAATATATACACACACATGTAATACATATTCATAAAATTAAAAATAAAAACTTGTTATTAATTAAAAATTTTTAAAATAAAAAAAATTATAATATAAAAAATTATAGTATATAACAAATTATTAATAAATATTACTTATATAAATATTATATATTTCTCTAATATAAGTTATATAATTAATATAATATAATATAAAAGTATAAATTTATGTTCGGCTGATTCTCTATCTTCCGAGTTCCGCCTCTTCTCCTTCCTCTCAAAATCGCGAGGGTTCGACTGCTTCTCCTCTTCCAAAATCCCAAAATTGCAAAAGGTGTTTGACGAGTCGACGACTCTTTTCCTTCCTCTCAAAATCGTGAAAGGCGTTCGACGAGTCGGCGACGGCTGCACTCCTCTCAAAATCGCAAAAGTGTTTCGGCGGCGAGAGCTAGGGTTTATTGTTTGTCTTCCTCTTCCTCTTTCTCTTCCTCTTTCGAGTTCCGAGTCATCTTCCTCTTCGAACTATCTCCTCCAATTTCGAGTCGAACATGAATACAACCTTCATGAGCTATTTCAAACACGAGCCAATGTAGAACGAGCCAAACACGAGCCAACTCTGAGCTCGCTCAGGCTCGACTCGTTTACAACCTTAACTCCATTAACCCTGCAATACCCCCATAATAGTCTATGAATAACATCGAAATAGAACCCGCGAAGTTTATTAGGGTTATAGGTTATTGGAATTAATATCTCAATAACCTCCCAATAACCTCCCAATAACCGCGAAGCAGAGGTATTGCGGGTTATTACTCACGCAGTTTTGCGTGCGTATTACGTACTCAAATATTTCCCCACCCTTGGGTTTTCTTCTTCGGCCTGAGCAAGCCCTAGCCAGGCTCCTTTCCTCACGCCCGAGCTCTCCTTTTCGCGATGCTTCGGCCCGAGGTCCCCTCTTGGTACTTTCACTTCCCTCTGCATTTCCTGTCGCCACCTCCCTCTGTGTTGTCAGTCGCCACTTCCTTGTCCCCGTCACCTATGTCTCACCCCCCGGTAAGTGGAGGCAAGTGCTCGTCTTCCTCTTTGGTCATAAAAACCCCACTTGGAGGAGTTTTTTTTTTTTGTTGAAGTCTTGGTGTGAGGGGGAGGTGCTGCCGAGTTTTTGGGTCTTCATTCATGTCCCGGTTGGTTTGTGCCTGGTGTGCGTCATGAGCTTGGAAGCTCTATTTCTTTCTTGTTCTTCTTGTGTAAACCGAGCAAGGTGACCTCTTCTGCTCCTTTTTCTTACTCTTACTTCTCTTATGCTCTGTTTCTTTTGCCTTCACTTTGAAGAAAAACTTTGTTGTGGTGGCTTGAAGGCTTAAATCCCATGCATTTCTTTTTTGTTAAAAAAAAAGAGAGCGAATGTTGGATATAATGTTGTTGAGTTTACATTCTTGATAAGTTTGAGATGATATTTGGGATGTCATTTTGCTCCTTACTGGCCCCTTTACTTTACTCTTTTTTGGCATCTTTAGAATGATATTTTGTAGCTTTTCTTGCTCCTTAGCTGCTCTTTATTTCACTGTTTCGCTAAGGTATGCTTAAGTGCACTTTGAACTTCATTTTGGCATGTTCAGGGTAACATTTTGGAGCTTTTCTTGCCCCTCATATGTTTTTTATTTCGTTGTTTTGCTAAGGAATATATAAGTATACATGCTCTCATTTTGGCATGGTTGGAAAGAGGATTTGGAGCTTTGATTGCTGCTTATTTTTGTTGTTTTTTTTTAAACATATTTGGTTCTTAGTTTGGATATCGTCTTTCTTTAGCTTGGAAGAAATTTTGGAGCTCTTTTCACTCATCATCTTCGCTAGTTTTGAGGGAAATGTTTTAAAGAAAAGTCACTTTGGATTTTCACTTTTGGTAGTTTGGAAAAGTTTTACATACTTTATTAGAAGAGGGTTGAAGGTTGTTTTGGCACTACATTTGTGGAGAGGATTTGGGGGGCTTTTACGAGTTTCATTTGCTAAAAAAAAAGGATGTGATGCCGTTGTTAGCGTTAATATATATGTGAGTACCTCTTTTCTCACTCTAACAACGGTCAAAGGATTTACTTGTCGGTTTGGGCAGAACAAAAATGCATTTTTTTAAAAAGCTTAGTATACTTATGTTTTTTTGGGGCTTGATAAAAATGCGGGGTTGTCCAGCTCTTTTGATGGTTTGGGAGCCGTCATTTTTCTTGTTGTTTCTCTGTTCCCTCCTTTTATCGAGGCATCCAAGGGTTTCTATTTATTGCTTTGGGGCTTGTTTCTTGCTGACCCTAACACGAGAGTTGCTGGAATTTTTGTTTTCTGCTGCCGGGGGCTTGTTTCTTGCTGCCCCTCATTCGAGAATTGTTGTAGTTTTTTATTTTTTTGCTGGAATCTTGCTCCCTGCTGTCCTTAATTGCGATATATGTTGGCCTTTCTTTTATGGTTCGGGTCTGCTCTTTGCAGTCCTTACCCGTGAGGGGTGTTGGTGCTGTTTTTGTTGACTGCTGTGGGCTTGCTTCCTGCTTGCCCATACCTGAGGCATCTGCTGTCTTCTTTTCGGTTGGTTCGGGTTCGCTCTCCCTGTTTCCCCTACCCGAGGGCTGTGTTTGTTCCCCGTTGATTGGAGTTTACCCCTGCTGTCCCCCTACTTGTAATACACGCTGGTTTGGGTTTGCCCTCTCTCCCTGCCACCTTTACCCGAGAGCTCAGTTTCCTTTTTTTTTTCTGGCTGGTTTGGGTTGCCCTCTCTTTATGCTGCCCTTACCTGTGAATTGTTGTTGTGCTCCTGTTATGGATTTACTCCCTGAGGCTGCCCCTACTTATGATACATGTTGGTGTTTTGGGTTTGCTCACCCTGGCCTTACCCGAGAGCTGGGTTTGTTTATCCTATTGTTTAGGGGTTTGTTCCCTACCGTCCATTCTCGTGATACATGTTAGCATGTTTCGCTGGTAGTTTAGGTGTGTTTTTTGCCGCCCTACCCGACACATCAACTGAATTTTCTTGGGAGAGACTTAAATGCTGGGTTCCCATTATTTTGGAAGCTTCAAACGAACTTTACAAATTCGTATTACTTGATGTTGGAGAAAGTTTTAAATGCCATTTTGAGGGCCGAGACATCGTTTGTTTGTTCTTTTCCTCTTTCAGATGGATTGGTCCCTCATCTCTCTCACCCCATTTTACTTCTTTTTTTGTTTTTTCGCTCGTTGGTTTGATTTGTGCTGCTTATACCTAGGTATAAGTGTGCTTAGTATAGGGATATAGGTGCCATCGAGCATGATGTAAGTTGGATGATACGGGGTTGAAATGGGCGATGATGAAAGTGCTTATGTGCGCTAAAAGTGGGAATTAAAATAGTGTCTCCTACTTTAATGATTCTCAATGAAGGGATAGCAAAACCGACAATACTATTCACCAGCTCTTGGTGGGAGGATGTCCTTGATTTTCTTAGGTTGTCGTTTGCCCCGATCGAGTGATAAAATGGCGGACCACTTGATCTTTAAAATATTTATATATATGACACGGACAAAAATATATTTTATCGTGAAATTATTACTTTCAACTGCTGAATAAACCCTATATGCATGAAGAATTAAAGAAACTTGAATCAGATGCTACGAGAGTCCATCCTTTAATCTCCATGATTGCGGCAAGGAATTGCTCTCTTTAGATTTTTTGGCTGGTGACATCTATCCAAAGTTGGATTATAAAGCACATAGCCCAGCTTTGAGCCCACCCCAACCTGAATTCTTATAAGTTTTTTTTCGAGTTTTCCATGCGTCACCTACGGTTTTCCTCGAATTTTCACGAGTTACTTACGGGTTTCTTCGAGTTTTCTTGCGTCACCTACGTTCTTTTTTCTTTGAGTTTCCATGTGTGACCTTGCTACTTTTTTTAACACACAAACACGTGTTTGCTCTGCTTTTTAAATCCTTTGCTATAATCGTTTACTTTTATATGCAATACTAATTGCTGTAGCGACATGGATTCCCAGGTATGCATGTTTATTTTATTTTCGTTATTGCACTCTCAAGTGCTTTTTCTTTATTTCACCTTCTACTGTTTATTCTCTTTAGTGCACTCTTTATAGCATTCCTTTACTGCGCCTTTATTATTCTTTTATGCCCGCACTTGCTTATAAAACTTGCAAGACCTTTAGGGTGACGAACAGTAGTCTGGTTTAGGTGGAATATTGCGACAGACCGCCGACCAAACAATTGCATGTACACCTTAAACTGTGAACCCTAAACCTGTAATCGGTGCGATGAGGAGCCTGGAGCAAATTCTATGGGCTGTATGATCAAGACCCTACAGTGCAATGGAGTGACTTCAGCAAACTTTCTTTATTCTTAAATAACAACAAGCCATAGAATTTCGAGATTGTTTGTCTAGCACGACGTAAATCATCAATCTATCTTTATACTCCTATACAATCATGTTGTGCAGCATAAGTTCTAACTCTCTTTAGGCTCTAAGGTTGTCGTTCGGTACGACGTAAACCCTCCTATCTTTCTAGGCGATTTGCATGATCAATATCATGTAAATGTAAGTCATAAATAATAAAATTAACAGAATTAAAACATCTAATAACAATCACTTCCAAAACATAAAGCCTCGAGATTTGTGGCATCCCCTACTCTTTACTTCTTTGGACTCATGAAAATAACTGTTTCTATTCAAGCCATTCCCACTTGACTTTTCCATGTTCAACCTTGAAAACTGAACTTTGAAAACTTGAAGNTTGTATGATCATGACCCTACAGTGCAATGGAGTGACTTCAACAAACTTTCTTTATTCTTAAATAACAACAAGCCATAGAATTTCGAGATTGTTTGTCTAGCACGACGTAAATCATCAATCTATCTTTATACTCCTATACAACCATGTTGTGCAACATAAGTTCTAACTCTTTTTAGACTCTGAGGTTGTCGTTCGGTACGACGTAAACCCTCCTATCTTTCTAGGCGATTTGCATGATCAATATCATGTAAATGTAAGCCATAAATAATAAAATTAACAGAATTAAAACATCTAATAACAATCACTTCCAAAACATAAAACCTCGAGATTTGTGACATCCTCTACTCTTTACTTCTTTGGACTCATGAAAATAACTGTTTCTATTCAAGCCATTCCCACTTGACTTTTCCATGTTCAACCTTGAAAATTGAACTTTGAAAACTTGAAGACAGAAACACTTATCTTAATCTGAGTTTTCTTAAGTGACTTCAATCATTTAAGAGGTAATTAACTACTGGAGCTTTCTTCATTAGGAAACTTAGAACCTAGGTAAAATAAACTCTATCTAATATTTATATTAGATAGGGGATGTGTCAGTCACATAAAAGTTCGCAGACTCTAATGAATGTTATAAACTTCTTAGTTTAAATAGTTAAGCCTATTAAGAAGTGGTACATTCATCTTTTGACATATTATATCACTTGTGGTTTTGTGCTCAACCATCTAATCTATTAAACATATGAGATTTATTTGGTCTCACTTTTTAAAATTAAAATGTTATTTTTCAAAATCAAAATTATNGTCATTTAAGAGGTAATTAACTACTGGGGCTTTCTTCATTAGGAAACTTAGAACCTAGGTAAAATAAACTCTTTCTAATATTTATATTAGATAGGGGATGTGTCAGTCACATAAAAGTTCGCAGACTCTAATGAATGTTATAAACTTCTTAGTTTAAATAATTAAGCTTATTAAGAAGTGGTACATTCATCTTTTGACATATTATATCACTTGTGATTTTGTGCTCAACTATCTAAACTATTAAACATATGAGATTTATTTGGTCTCACTTTTTAAAATTAAAATGTTATTTTTCAAAATCAAAATTATATATATATATATATATTAAATTAAATTATTTTCAAAAGCAACCGGTAGGTTCCGACTTGGTGATCAAAAGTCTCTCATTATGATTGTAGAATTGATTTGATAGAAATGCTTGTAGGTTGATCATAGTTTATATTTGACTCTGTTACAGTACATCTTGTTTTTTAAAAATTGATTTTTTTANGATTTGTAAAATCAAATCAGGAAATACAACCTTAAATCACTTAATTTTGATAAGAAACAAATGAGGCATGCTAAAAAATATTGGAAGGGGGCAAGAAGAGTTTTCTGGATTTCATAAATAAGAGAATAATTTTCATGTGTATGGATACTAGGAGAAAGATCATTCTATTGTTTCAAGCTTGTAATTAGCATCTCCAAGACTTCATATTTATTGAAAATAGGAGCCATGCCAAATCTAAAACAACTCTAAAGAAGTTTCAAACTAATCACACTTGTTTTAGGATGACTTAGTACTCTAATAATCATTTGATAGAAAC
>JXCR01040416.1:298459-351791 GCA_002079205.1 Phalaenopsis hybrid cultivar
TATATATATATATATATATATATATATATAAATAACGTATTCCAATGTTTGAAAATTTCTCTTGAAGAACTAAATAACTCCATTAAAACTTAACTTTCTACCAAATGGCGAATTATTTGGAAAAGTCATCTTTCTTATTTTTCCTTGATTTCATTTGTTTGCATCTAGTTTTTATAGATTGTGAACATAATTCTTTTCAATCACAATCANTCTCTATAAAGTTCTCTCGTATTCACAGAGAAGGAAATAGACCAGCCAACTGGCTGGCTAGAAGGGGACTATTTACAGAAGAACCTCTAGTGAGTAGAAGAATTCCCCCCCACTGGACTTCCTCTTATCCAGTGACCTGTTGCCTCTCCCTTATTTCAGAAACTATGTGTAGTAGGTTTGAGAGGTGCTTTCCTTTATAAAGGCCCTCTCCTGTCACCTTTCTTTCTCTATGTATTTGGTTGTTTTTTTAATGAATTGGAGCTATGCTCCTTACATAAAAATATATATATATATATATATGTATACAATTAAGAAAAATATGAAATCAAATTGACTCTATATTTTTCATAGTTTAAATAAAAGAGCTCTATACCTGAAATTCTATATCTATCCCGAATGATAAACACAAGAGTTAGGGTTGAGGCTCGATCACATAAATTGAGAAATATATGACATTCGTTTAGTCTGCTAAACTGTTTTATTTTCTAATATGAAGACTTAAATAGGGTTTATATTAAGCTGGGTTTCGACAAGCTTCCTATAAGGGAAAGCCCCCATAGTTAATTACATCTTAAATGACCGAAGTCATTTAAGAAAACTCTAGATAAAAATCAGGAAATATTGTCTTCAAAGAGGACAGAAGGATAGGNTATGTATTTGGTTGTTTTTTTAATGAATTGGAGCTATGCTCCTTACATAAAAATATATATATATATATATATGTATACAATTAAGAAAAATATGAAATCAAATTGACTCTATATTTTTCATAGTTTAAATAAAAGAGCTCTATACCTGAAATTCTATATCTATCCCGAATGATAAACACAAGAGTTAGGGATGAGGCTCGATCAAATAAATTGAGAAATATATGACATCCGTTTAGTCTGCTAAACTGTTTTATTTGCTAATATGAAGACTTAAATAGGGTTTATATTAAGCCGGATTTGGACAAGCTTCCTATAAGGGAAAGCCCCCATAGTTAATTACATCTTAAACGACCGAAGTCATTTAAGAAAACTCTAGATAAAAATCAGGAAATATTGTCTTCAAAGAGGACAGAAGGATAGGAATTTTCAACGAGATCAGAAGTAAAGGTGTGAAAGGGGAATGGTTCAAATTTAAAATATTTTCATTTATTGGAATCCAAAGGAGGAAGAACTAGGGAATGTCATAGATCCGGAGGAGAACCTCGGTGACTTCCCAAGCAACCCTATGGTTTGGCTCCAGTTTATAAGAGAAATATTCAAATGTTTCATCCTATTAATTTTTTTAGGGCTTATATATGTGTNGAAATATTTTCATTTATTGGAATCCAAAGGAGGAAGAACTAGGGGATGTCATAGATCCGGAGGAGAACCTCGGTGACTTCCCAAGCTACCCTATGATTTGGCTCCAGTTTATAAGAGAAATATTCAAATGTTTCATCCTATTAATTTTTTTAGGGCTTATATATGTGTGAAACGATCACACAAATAGCCTGGAAGATGTGAGGATATAGGTCGTAACGAATGACAACCTTGGAATCCTAAGATGAGTTAGGGCTTATATTGTACAATAGAGCTGTACAAAGATATAGGTCGTAACGAATAACACTTATCTCTAATTTCTCCTCAAGCAAACTCCTCGAAGTTCCTCTGAATCTCTTTGTTTCATTACAGCACACAGATATCTTCTTTGAAGTGGCAAGGAGGAAGAAATCTCTCACTTTCCCTCCACTCCTACAATCTCTCAAAGAATTCCTCACAATTAGACTCTCTACACACTACTGGAACTCTTGGACGTTGTTCTAACCTTCTAACTCCTCTAACTCCTTATGATTCCCCCTCCATTTTTTAGCCAAAATCTTCTATTAAAGTTGTGGATGAGTTTTCCCAAGAGTTGCCTAAGCATCCCTCCAAAATTCGTCCTCATCCAATGCATTGTTAGAAATAATTGTCGATCCCGTTGTCGATGGTCTCAAGGGCACCGTCGGTGAGCCTTCTAAATTATTAAATCTGAAGTCTCAAGAAATTCTCACCATCGGTGTCGTTGGTCTCGCCGTCGGTGCCTAGTTCAAATCTTCACATTTTGGTCATTTTCGCTTCAAATTCGCTCCTTTTTGTATCTTTTTGCTCCAATGACCCTAATTCATTATTCCTGCAACAAAACTTTAAAAATATCTTTCTTTAAAGTGTAATATCATCAAAAATAGTGTAAAATAGGTATGAAAATCTCAACATATTTNAAATGACCTTAATTCCTCATTCTTGCAACAAAACATCAAAAATACCTTTTTTTAAAGTTCAATAGATAAAAAACAGTGTAAAATATGTATGAAAATCTCAACATATTTTCCTTTGGTCAATACTCACAAGAAATAGGAGGGCGCACTATAACTCAAATAACTCACCTCCAAAAGAGGCTCCAACAATAACGACATTTGAATATCAGATCATACGAACAATTATAAAAACAAGTAAAGAAATTATTGTTTTGCAAACCTTCCATGAGCATGTTAGCAAGAGCAAGCGTGAATAAAAAAAATATATTTAGGGTTCAGGGTAATAATCACATTTACAAACATCCAATTTTTTCCCTGCAGCCTAAATAAAAAATGATCTTTTTCCATGTGGTGTTTTCTGCACTCTCAGGCGAGTTCTATAATGGCTTTTTTGTTGCATAATGAGACCTATCCTGTTGAATCAGACGACCACTATATAATGACCCAAAACACCTTGAGCTAGTGACACAATTCGACTTAGAAGAAAGAATCACGTGCTCGGAAAAAACATGTTATTTGCAACTGATATTATGTTCGTAGAATAACTCATGTTTTATTCGTTTGTTAAACAAGCGATTTGAACATGAAGATTTTCTTTGAGCTCGATTTATAAATGAGCCGAACACCAACAAATCTTTGTTCGATCATGTTTGATTCTTCTTTGTTCAAAATAACTAAATAACTAAATAATAATATTTATTCAAATTATTTTTTATATTAAGATTTCATATTTATTAAAAAATGCTAAATATTATTATTTTTTGAAATTATTTTTGCGTTATAATTATATAAAATATTAGTTGTTAGATGTGTAAATAAATAGGATGTGGGAGGTATGGAAGTAAAGTTCTGTAATTATACATGAAAATAAATAAGAGTCTAGTGGTATTTATGTAAATGTTGTAAGACCTCCCCACAAATTATTGCATAAAGACATTTGATGTAAATTTGCATCAGGTGTCCAATTAAAATTAGTCATGTATTAGGATGAGTTTAATATTTAAAAAACAACTAACCAATGTATTTCAGTGGTTTCACGACACAACTTTTTGGTGCTGCGACTATTTATGAAAATAGTTAAAAACTGAGTGGTATGTGTGTAAATGGTCTCCAAAAGGCCAGTAGCCATAATCCCACCTTTGGCAGGATCACCTCGGACATTCATTTCTATCTTTAGTCCCACTTCTAATCTATTAGAAGAAACTCTGGCTATAAATTCTATTTAAGAGAAAAAGAGGAGAAAAAATTAATTATTTTAAATTTCCCATATTTTAACAAATATTTAATAATAATTTTTTTTTGGAGCAAAATGAGTTGAAATAAATTAAGAGTACGCTTGAGGCGGAGGTGTTGCACTGCATCGGGCTGGTGCGATACCACATTTGTCTATTTTGGTAAAATGTGTTTTGACAGCTTTTTCAAATAGTTGATTCTAAAATCTACATTTTCTCATAAATCATGACTAGCTGCGAAGACAGTTTTTTAGCTAGTGTTTTTTTTTTTAATTTTATTAATCACTTCACCTTTTTGAACATCAGAATATTCTTTAGCGACTTCTATTGCCTCAAACAGACCTATGTATATAAGTTATAGTGGCTCAAAATTGAGCTAAATAACCAATTCAAACAATTTTGAATTTAAATAAAATCGAACACGAAGAGGGCTATCAATAAGCAATTTTGATGACAAAAAATTTAGAACACAAATAAGCTTTAAGTTTGCTCATCTTGAGCTCTTTCACACCCCTAAACTCTAAGCAAGTTATTTAAGAGATTATTAAATTATTTTTGGAGGACAAAAAAAAAAAAAAACCTATAACAAATCATGATAATTGATGGATAAATACATTGATAATTGCTTGGTAAGTTTTTACTAATTTAAATTTNCTCACACCTAACCTAAGGGGTGACAGAGAGTTGTCATTTCATTGGGAAGGAAAGCTCTGTGGCGCATATCCAATCCAAGAGGTTGTGGAAAGGAAATTAGCGTCTTGGTACTGGCTTTGAGAGTAGAAATGTAGTGCAGAAAGTTTGTGGTGTCGATCTCATAAATATGTGTCATGTGAAAAGATTGACATTGGTGAGGAAGATGTGTAAGATTTTGTGAGTTTTATGCAGAATGTAAAATTCTTCAAGGATATGAAGAGAATTAGTGCAAACAAGGATAGTCGTGTTACGCAAGCAAAGAGTAAGAGACATTGAAATTGAGCGAATCAACTAAACAAATTTATTTTCTTTTCTTTTTATTTTTATCACATTAAATTATCAAAATATGTTTTCAAAATTTAAAAAGAAATTTTTTGATTCATTTTTTTTTCAAAAGAGTATTTTATTTAAATTTTATTATTATCAAGTTTTTATTGTTTTGTTCTTTATTCATTGTAGTCCCAAACCAACGTATGGTTTTGTGGCTTTTACTCATCGCACCGAAAGGGAAATTGATCAAACAGACAAAATTCTAAAAGAGATTTCATTATTCTGCTCCAATAAGTATTATAGATTGAGTGCAGGCTAAAGCCTCAAAAAGTACAATTGTCCTGACTTCATCAAAGTACATATGAAAATATCCCATGTTGAGTACATATCATAGGCCGAACATGTCTAATATATATCATATCTGCTGTGAAAAAATGTAGTAAAGAGGAATACTCTGAGTGTCTGTCTCTGGTGGGGCTTGCTCCTGTTCGAGCCAACCAACTAAGCCATGTTCTAGAACAAGAGTTCCCTTTACATGTGCTTAGAGGTGCAACTCTCTCATAGCTCGTAAGACATTAGTTCTTCCAGCTCCCGGTCCGGTCGGAATCCATATGACATTTTGCTATCATCCATCCTTCAGAAGGTTACAGGCACCCTATGGTGTCGCACTCCTGGAATGAAGTTTTTAGCGTGTCTTCTCCATTTCCTTTAAGAACCAGCACTGAACCTATGGGTAGCGGAATCTCCACGGATCCTTTGAATTCACCGAGGCCAACGGCATCTATCTCTTTTCCAAACAGAATGTTGCTCTTTCTCATGAAAGAGACCATGTAGAAAGGTCTCATAAAGTCTTGATGGTCAATGTGAGGGGGTATGCAGTCGTCTTCATCATATATGTTGATGATATAGCTGCTGAGAATACAGTCAGCTGGCAGTATGCTCCATCGAACCATTCTCCTAAGCAGATCCACCTGATCGTGTCTCAGAATCCTAGGAAGATTTCCTTGTCTATATTTAGCGAAGTTGTAATAACAGTCACATTGTATGGTGATCCTGCTCTTTCCATAAATCCACTTTCATGGATCAGAATAGGTTCTTTCCATCAGTAGGCTTGCTCAAACCATGTCTCTTACATCAAAGATGCAATCAAGAATACTTCTTTCGTTGCTCTCAGAGAAGACCCCGGTATATAGCTCCAAGCCTTCTAGTATATTAATGAACCTTCCTTGAACTTCTTCATATAATTCAAAATCCCTTTTGTTTACTTTACTCATTTTGTAGTTTTCTGATGAGCTGATGATTGGCGGCTGACGAGGATTTTCCCTCATTTCAACATCAGTGGGAATCCAAGTTCGTGTTGCTTCTATCTTTAGCAGAATTTATGACTCTGTATTCAACGGGATATATGGCTCCGTATCCAATAGGACATATGGTTCCCCCATTGGGTGATCAGCGGTCTTAAATTCATCATCAGTGGACGTGTAATCCTACAAGGTACTGTAGCACTCCAGGTGGAGGACATTTTATTTCAGGCACTCCGCAAATGCCTCTGTAGTTGATGTACGTGTAGGTATCTCGGTGTTGCATGTCGAGCAACCCATACAGAGAACATCTGAAAGTGGTGGCATCTCCGACCCTATAACAAATCTGTACTCATCACTTGTAGCAGGAAAGCTGAAAGAGGTCTCTCATGCCTGGATCATAGATATTCCCCTCAGAAATAGGGGTGAGCAAGTTATCTGCCTCCTTCTGACAAATTTTCTCTTCGCGTAAGAAAGCCATATGCTTTCAGCGGTTAGTGTTCCTGCACTGAGTTCTCCATAGCGGTGCATCTGGCACTCTTTCATCATTGGCAGCGACTAGACCTCCACTCATCGTAGCTATCCTTGACGGTAGATGACCAACCCCTCCCTCGGGTCTTATTCTACTATCACATTCCCTTCAGTGAGGAACTCTCTCTAGTGTTTAACCTTAGCAGCAATGGCAGCCCTTCTTTTTCCTGACGACTAACCACATCCATCAGAGGACCCTCATAGTCCACGTCAACTTGACTGAAATCCATGTCAAAGTCTATGGTGTTGCTTTGGCACCCTTTCCCCTTTCAATGTAAGGTTCCATCCATCTTTAAAAGTAAAGATTAGTCTCTGGCCTAACATTTCTCTACAGACATCAGGAAAAATATTAGTGAGTTGAAACTTAATGTGAACAAGAACAAAACAAAGTATTTATTAAAGAAAATTTTAGTTTATGTTGGTGAGAAAATTATTTATTTATGTATGTATTTTGTTCAATTTAGTAGAATATCATATTTAAAGATAGAAAATAGAAAATTTAAGTGTATAATTTCAAAAACTTTCATTAAATTGAGGTTAATTTTATTACAAATATTTTTACCCGGTCACAGATGTGGCCAAATAGACAACCCCAGAACAATCAAAATTTTAAATTTTCAAATCAAGCGATGTAAAGGAACGTCATGTTGCGTAGTATGTCTTTAGGTATCGTCCGTTGATTGGAAGCATGGGTCTCTCGCCACGGAAATCTACTAGCTGGTAAGTTCCTCCTACATAGACCTTTTCTACGACAAATTGTCCCTCCCAAGTTGGCTCAAATTTTTCACCTATCTTGTGGCGTGCAAGAATGGGTATTTTGAGCACGAGGACGAGGTCACCAACTTTGAAAGTCCTTGGGCGGACCAATTTGTCATGAGCTTGTACCATCTTTATCTGGTAAAGTTCCAAATGTTGTTGTGCTTCTTGTCATTTTCCCTCAAGAATCTCTAGTTCTTCAAGTCTGAGTTTTGAACTTTCTTTTATTGTAAGTTGATTGGCGGCAGTGGCTCTGAGAGATGGCATCTGAAATTCTAACAGTAGTACGGCCTCGGACCCGTACACGAGCATGTAGGCTGTGCACTGAGTGGGAGTCCTGAACATTATCCGGTAAGCCCACAAAGCTTCTAGTATTTTGTTATGCCAATATCTTTTATTTTCATCCAATATCTTCTTCAAAATCTATACCAGTGTCTTGTTGAAGGCTTCAACCATGCCATTTACCCTAAGATAGTAAATTGTAGAGTATCTTCAGTCTATCTCGTGTCGTTTGATGGAATTGTTGATTTTTGTGCTTTCAAAGGCTGTCCCATTGTTGGAGATTATTCTGCGAGGTACTTCGAAATGGTAGACAATTTGATTTTTAAATAATTGAAGGACGTGCTATGTGATAACCTCTCGGAACGACACTGCCTCAACCCATTTTTAAAAGTAATCCATAGCGTCAAGTATAATTATGTATCCTTTGGAAGATGGAGGGTCTATCAAACCTTTTATATCTGTGCACCAACACTCAAATGGCTAAGAGGCGATGGTTAGGTGTAGCACATTTAAAGGTTCGTGCAAGACTACCCCATGCACTTGGCGCATGTGACATCTTCTAGTTGTATCCATTCAATCAGACATCATTGCCGGCCAATAATATTTGAGTCTTTCGATCTTCATTTTCATCTTCGGTCTTGGCTGGTGAGCGCCACACAATTTGACGTATACTTCTTTGACAATATTTTGTGCTTTTGCTTTGCTTAAACATCTAAGACACATCTGGTCGAAAGATCTTTTGTAGAGGACATCTCCTACTAGAGCATATGACATAGCCCTTTTTGTGATGTAGTGTGTTGCTGAGTTGTCCTCTGGCAGCTTTTTAGTATGCAAATATTCTATTAATGACTTGCACTAATCTTCATTCTTATCAGCAACAGCAACCGTCATTTCTTTTTCTTTTCCAAGCTTGTGTAGATTATCGAGGTCAACTTGAGACAAAACTTGTCTTCCTTGTACTGTAATATTAACAGAATCCTCCAGGGGACATGTTAGCTCCTTAGCAAGTTTTTCTAGAGCTTCAACATGGGCATTATCTTCCCTAAGAATTCGGCAGAAAATTACATTGAGAATTTGCTCCAGCAGCTTCATCGTGTATTGATGGTATTCTGCTAACCTTTGTTTCAAATTATTGTATCATCTGACGACTTATTGGATGATGAGTTGTGAGTCGCCATAGATGGCAATTTCTGTTAGATTCATTGAGATTGCCAACTCCAACCCAGTAATTAGCGCTTCATATTCGGCTTCATTGTTGGTGCATGGCTCTGTCAGGTGGTATGAGAACCTTAGTATACCCCTATATGACATGATGAAGATCAAATTGATTCTTGCTTTGTCTAGTATAATTGTGCCTGACCCTTTGTCTCTTCTAGCTGACGAAGCTCCATTAAATTACATCTCCCAGAATTGTGCACTGAAGAATTCTATTTATTATATCTGTTCATCTGGTAGTTCTTCATTAAAAGGGGACCCAGTTGGAAGTGAGTGTGCAGCAAAAAAGTCTGCTAAAATATGTCCCTTGATAGCACGGAGGGGAACAAAAGTCATATCAAATTACAACAAAATAATCGACCATCTTGTTAAACGTCCAAAGAGTGTTGGTCGGATCATCAAATATTACAATGGATTAACTTTCAAAATAAGGGTAATCTTATGAGAAAGCATGTAATGTCTGAGCTTTTTGGCAGTAAAAATTAAAGCTAGAAAATGCTTCTCTATAGGTGGATGCCTTACTTTCATCGGTATTAGACGATGACTCAAGTAGTAGAGTGCGTTTTCCTTACCCTCGTCATTGACTTGGGCTAAGAGGGCTCCAAGAGAGTCATCTAAGGTTGCAATACAAAGTATTAAAGGTTTCCCAAAGATAGGGGCTGCCAAAATAGGAGGTGTCATTAAATACTGTTTAACATCCTCAAAAGCATGCTGGCATTTCTCTTCCTAAATTTGGCGTCCTTTTCAATTAATGTCGAGACTGACACCTACCTGAGAGATTAGAAATAAAACAACTCAGTTATGCCAACTTCTTCTGAAAATAACGTAATTGTTTCAATGTTTTGGGAAGAGGCATCTCTAAGATAACTTTAACCTTATCTGGGTCGATCTCAATTCCCCTATGACGTACAACAAATCCTAGAAATATCCTGGTAACACCAAAGGCACACTTTAAGGGATTCGTTTTAAGGTCATATCGTCATAACCATTCAAACACAATTCTCAAAATTGTACAAATGATCTACTTTTCATTTGCTTTTCATGACCAAATCATCCACATAACATTCTACTTGGTTATTGTTGACCTCACTTTTGGTTGAGGTTTAGTTTTTCCCTTTTAGTAGCCTAAGTCTAGCCATACAACTTTCCTATTGAATATTCTTAGAAAACTAGAAAAGGTACCCTCACCACTACAAATTCCAAACACTTCTCTACTCAACTTGAAGTTCCACATATTGGTCCTAACCTCTAGCACTTAGTTGGTGGGGTCACTATGGGGGAAACTCAAGATGAGTCAGCCTTAAGACTGCTGGACCTTAATGTTGACCTTGGGTGTTGGTCTGGAGCTAATTCACTCACTACTCTCATCTACACTCACATACACTCATAGCCCTAAACTCAAATTTCTAGCTTAGATCCCTTGATCTTTTGGGATACTCATGTAGATGGTCCCCTAACTACTAGCCCTAGGGCTATGGTTTAACTAAGATCACTATGTAGAGGACCCAAAATGGGATTTCCATTGGTACATGGCTTTTTTGTGATGGATGGAAACTCAACTCTACCAAAATACCCATCTTGGCCTTTTACCCTAAAACACCCCCAAATTACCAAAATACCCCTCCAAAGATCAAAATCCCAAAAATTCCAAAAAATATCATAAAATCCCAATAATTCCCAAATATTTCCAATTTCATTTCTCTTAACTAACACATAACCCAATTTGCCCAATTTGACCATCTTTATCAAATATCCCCAAATTTGCCTTTGAGGGCCCAAATTTCCCCAAATTCAACTCAAATGTCCATCAATTTGATCTCAATTGACCCAATTCCAATCCTAAACTCAAATGCACTTTTGATATGATTAAATTAAACCAAATCCAAGCTCAATTGGTATTGATTTGGGTCAAAACCCCAATTTTGACTATATGACCTAATCTCACCAAATTGAAGCCATAGCCTCGTAAATTGGCCTCAATTAATGTTTAAAAATATTTAGAACATTACTATACATCAAAATCAACCATCAATTGGTTTTTGTGAAGTTTCAAATCCATTTGATTTTGGCTTAAATCCAAAATTCCCAAATTTAGCCCCAAATTGGCAAAGTCCCCAAATTTCACCCGATTGATTGCCTTAACCTCAAAATTGGCGTACAATTCATGTTGGAAACTCTTCATGAGGTCCCTATTGACCATTTATAACAATCAATTTGGACCAGCCGAAGGTTAACCCAAGCTAGACCCAAACCTAGCCAAAGTTGTTCAAAATTCCCTCAAATTGACCCTTCAATTGAGTTCAAAACCACTTCCATTCTTCACCAAAGTTGTTACTTATGATCATCTACACCAAATTCAATAATTAATTAGGCCAATTTACATGGCTAGCCTCGCCCAAACTCAAGCTTTGGCCATTTGCACTCACTTGGACCCTTTCACCAAAAATTGACTTAACCATGTTTAAGCCACCAAAGTAATGATTTCACAGCCACCAAAACCTTCATAAAGTCCAGGCTAAACCCTCCTAAAATCACCATGACAATCTATGTACCAATGGATCCCCAAATTAAGGTATTTTACCCATTTTTGGACCTAACTTAAAATATCTCCAACATCATCACTTACCCTTGGGAGATAATCATCATTAGCCACCACCTGACTTCCCTGAGCCAAGAGGTGACCAATGCCTAGCCGGTCGGCCACCTTGGCGGCTGGAAAATGGCCAAACCCATGGCTAAGATAAGAGATTTTCACCTAATTCAAACCCAAAGGCCAAATCAGTAGAGCTGCTCATTGGAGCTTCTCTGCCCTCCACATAAGCAACCAAATGCACCCCTCAATTGGCTCTGGCAGCCAGCCTAGGCCATTTTATTTAAACTCCCCCTCCATGGCCAAAGAGAGAGAGAGAGCTTGAAATTCTTTGGGGAGACTCTGTAAAACTTCTTCAAGAGCTTTCTGGAGACCTCTCGAGCTTAACTAAACCTTCCTTAAACACTAAAATTCATTGCTTGAGTTCAATTTTGGAGCTCAATTTCAAGGCCGAAACAGGACATCCTCCAAACCTCTACCAAATTAAAATTAATTGTACTCACACCATCCCAACATCAAAAGAAGAAGATCCCCCATAAAAGCCTCGTCATCCGACCACCCTAAAATGGACTTCGACCAAACCCCCAAATCGGCCTTGATCGAATTTGGGTCTAGGTATTTCACCACGACCAGAGGCACCACCCTAAGCTTTTGGCACCCACATAAAGCTTCTACAAGCATCCAATCAAGGCTACCCCTCTTGGACCAAGGTATTCAAAGTTAAACCATAAACCGAGCTTCTTTTAATTATTCATGAATATACAATCAATTTAAGGGTTTATCAACCGTATGGACGTATTCTACTAGTCCATAAGAGCATTTTTAAAAAAATTTTGCTCAATTTTATTAATAATTGAGTGAGACATTAGCATTTTAAAATGGACGGTTTTCTAATCCAGTTCATTTGGGACGATGACCCATGACCGTCAGATCGAGCGTGTATTGATCGGGTGGCCCTGATCTCGTCGGACAAACCGCGGTCTGACATGGATGGGAATGAGCTGGCTGGCGGCGCCAATCACACAGTGACACGTGGAATATTCGACCCGTACGAGGTTGACATGGATAAGTAGGAAAATAAGGGCCTTTTCTTATTTATTTAATCCCTAAAAATTCAAAAATACATAACTTGGTGTAGAAAAAACACAAAAATAAAATAAAAATACCATCTTGCTCAGTGAATAAAGGAGAATAATTTGGAATAAATTTGAAGTCCATTTGATGCACAAAATATTTTTAATCAATTAAACACTATTTAGAATCATTTGATTCTCCATGCATATTGACACATTACATTGGCTTGAAATTTTGGCATGTTGTAGCCTCTGTCAAGATAAACATCCTCTGATTTTCCCAAAGTCAGAGCAGGTTTCTATACAGAGATCCATATTTTTCAAGTTTTTGCACATTATTTCCTTAAAATAATCATGGAAATTATATTGATTAGAAAATTCTAAGAAAATTTTGGAAGGCCCACCATGACTAGAGAAGCTTTTGAAAATAATTTCATGGGACAAGCCATTTAAAATGCCCTTAAATTTTACAAACACCAAATCACTAAGATAATTAATTTTCGAAAATATAAACATTTAAATGATTTCATTTTTTATTTTCGCTGTGATATATGTTCCAGAGAACTCATCATAAAAATTTTAAAATGTTTTGAGTTCATTTGACAACTTAAGTTGATTTTTTAAGATAAATATTACTTTTGGCATTTAAATGATTCTTAAAAATCAAAATATAACTCAAAGAAATATTAAATTTAGTTTTTTGAGTTTTTTTTGTGATCAGGGGTATTTTTTTAAAATAAACAGATATTTAAAATAAAAACTTGATTTTTAGCCTATTTTAAATATTTAAATAATTAAAAATCCATAAAAATAATAAAAATAAATAAAACTCATGTTTGTTTTATTTAAATAATTAAAAATTCATAAAAATCACAAAAATAATAAAACTCATGAAGATGTTCTAAATTACTTCCTAATCACATAAGAACAATTAGAATATTTTTGCTAATTTTCTAAATAAAGATATTGAATTTCAATGCTTAAAAATAATTTTTTAAAAGCTAAAAATGAGTTTTAACTAAAATAATTCCAATAAATCAAAAAAAAAACCAAAACAATATGAAATTTGCTCCTCTGAGTTTTCTAATCTCAGAGAGATTTTTTTGAAATATAAAACTTAACTTTCACCATTTAAAATATTTTATTTTTATTAAATAGCCCAGAACTTAAAATAATTCTAATAAATCACAGAGAACTCAAAAAATTATGAAGTTTGATTCAAAGGCTTATCTATTCTAAGTCTACCTGTAGTAAAAATTTCAAGGGATTAGAATTTACCTTGGTCAAGTTAGAAATTTTCTTTGAAAATTCCTATTTTTGCATGAAAATAATTATATAAATTAAAATAAATTTTGAAAAATCACATTTTCTCCTCTGATGTCTTAATTGACCAATGAATGAGGTAGGATAAAAATTTCAAAGTCATTTGAATTGAATTTGACAAATGATGAAGTGTTAGAGCCTTAGGGGAAAATGTGTCATTTTGGAAATTTAGTCTTAATTAACATTTAGGCTTAAGTCAAGGAAGGGAATGGGTAACCACTGATCTTAATCAATTTATTTGATGCTTGAAACACAAAGGGGTTAATTGGATGAAATGAATCTCACTTTCTAAATTAAGTTAATAAATTTCTAATTCATTAAAATTTGGAAGTTTATTAAAATTAAATGATCCTGGACTTAGGGGTATGACTTTTGAAGTATTAAAATTTGGAAGTTTATTAAAATTAAATGATCTTGGACTTAGGGGTATAACTTTTGAAGTCCAATAATTATATATTATAATTAAATGATCTTGGACTTAGGGGTATGACTTTTGAAGTCAATAATTAATCAATTTAATACAATCAAATGATCCTGGACTTAGGGGTATGACTTTTGAAGTCAATAATTAATCAATTTAATACCCCTTTATTGTTTTTTTTTCAAATAAAATCCAAATCATGAATCATGACCACTTAAATCTTAACCTTTTCAAAATTAATTTTCAAATAGAATCCAAATCATGAATCATGACCACTTAAAGCTTAACCCTTTTCAAAATTAATTAAGACACTCATTTAGGTCTTAAGGGCTTAGTGGTGACTTAGGCCAAATCTAAATTGACTAAATGAGGATTAGAGAATTGGTCTTAAGGACTTAGTGGTGACATAGGCTAAATCAAAAATCGATTAAACAAGGAATGGAGAAATAACCATAACTAAATCAAATATCCTTGAAACACCACAAAGCCCAATTAGGATTAAAAATTTTGTTAAGTGTTCAAATTACACTAACTTCCCCTTTAAGGGAATTCACTCACATAATCTTCAAATTTATTATAAATGATAATTAATCTATTCTAAGGGATACTTGAGACATCAATGTTCATTGAGCATTAAGAGTATTTGTAGGATGAATTATTAAGCAACATAATAAGTTTAAAAAGAACTCGAGATTTTCCACTAGGCAGCGAGAGAGTAGCATGGTCCTGCTTTTTTCTCTAGATCTTTTGGATACCTCGGAGATCTACTAAACTTAATATATTTTTATTGGCAACATCATCCTTAATTAAACTTATAAGGACCCGCCAAGATATGGTTAGGAAAGCTACCAAAATTTTACTTTCCTGTTTCATATAAACTGCCTTAACAAGCATTTTAAGTTTCTGGTACTCGTCAGGTACACTTTTACAGTTTTCAGCATTGTCTTTCTTGTACTTTCATATTGTGTTTCTCATATTGTATTTTTATACCTGCAAATTTGCATGCTAAACAGCGATGTCATCCTACATGAAAACTAAAACTATAAGGATAGCCACAAAACCATAACCAAAACCAAAATTAAAATCAACCAAGATAAAATTCACCGCCACAACATTCAAAATATAAAACAACTAAAAATTTAATCATAAACATCACATAAAACTACAACTTCAACTAAATTAAGATGTCTCTATCAGATGATCGGGAATCCCTCGAAGGAGGTAACCTGCGGTTGCTAACGAGGCTTGTCATGGTTTAAATGAAATTATGGAATTCATTAAATTGAGTTTAGTAAGTTCATTTGGACTAAGTGAATCGATAGAAAAATAGTGGTGCTGGAATGAGAGAACCCTAGGATCCTAACCGTTGTCACTCTAATCATCTTTAATATGCCCCCATAAAATTTAAAGAACTTCAACCATAGGGACACCTGATTTGACATTATAACTTGACACACTAGATACTCAAACTCGTTGCAGCAAGGAGATTGGAGCTACCATGGTGGGCAGCACGGTCATCTTCAACAGCAAAACATGTCTTCCCCAGCTAAACCAATCTTCCTTCCTTAGACTTAAACCCGGAAAACCTATCTTCCTCAGCTAAACCAATCTTCCTTCCTTAGACTTAAACAACAAAGCCATGGGACTTCGAGGTTCCTTGCTTATGCAACGTAAATCCTCACCTTATCTTTAGGCCTTTGCATACCTGCTATATAATATAAGCCCTAACTCGTCTTAGGATTCTGAAGTTGTCGTTTGTCACGACCTAGTGTTATACAATATAAGCCCTAACTCGTCTTAGGATTCCGAGGTTGTCGTTTGTAACGACCTAACCTCGAGGTTGCTTTCTTATGCAACGTAAATCCTCACCTTATCTTTAGGCCTTTGCATAGCCCTTTTTTCTTGCTTATGCAACGTAAATCCTCACCTTATCTTTAGGCCTTTGCATAGCCCTGCTATTCTCATGCAACGTAAATCCTCACCTTATCTTTAGGCCTTTGCATAGCCCTGCTATACAATATACTCTTAAATCATCTTAGGATTTTGAGGTTGTCGTTTGTCACGACCTAAATCCTCACATCTTCCAGGCTATACCGTCTTAGGATTCCGAGGTTGTCGTTTGTCACGACCTAAATCCTCACATCTTCCAGGCTATACATCTTAGGATTCCGAGGTTGTCGTTTATCATGACCTAAATCCTCACATCTTCCAGGCTATTTGATCTTAGGATTCTGAGGTTGTCGTTCGTCACGACCTAAATCCTCACATCTTCCAAGCTATTTGATCTTAGGATTCTGAGGTTGTCGTCCGTCATGACCTAAATCCTCACATCTTCCAGGCTATTTGCATCACCTTATCTTTAGGCCTTTGTATAGCCCTGCTATATAATATAAGCCCTAACTCGTCTTAGCCGAGGTTGTCGTTTATCACGACCTAAATCTTCACATCTTCCAGGCTATTTGTGTGATCATTCGAGATTTTCGTTTGTCACAACCTAAACCCTCACATCTTCCAGGCTATTTGTGTGATCGTTTCACACGAAAAGGTTGTCGTTTGTCACAACCTAAACCCTCACATCTTCCAGGCTATTTGTGTGATCATTTCATCGTTTGTCACGACCTAAATCCTCACATCTTCCGGTCTATTTGTGTGATCATTTCACACGAATGTACGCCCTAACTAATAAAATTGGCAGGATGAAACACCTAAATATTTCTCCTCAAAACTGAAGTCAAACATTAGGATAGCTTAGGAAGTCATAGAGGTTCGCCTCTGGATCCCTGACATCTCTTAGTTTTTCCTCCTTTGGACTCTACGATAAAATGTTCCAAATTTGAACCAACCCCCTTTCACACCTCTACGTCCGATCTCATTGAAAAGTCCTACCATTTGAAACTCCTTGAAGATAATATTTTCTGTTTTTTATCGAGGGTCTTCTTAGATGACTTCAATCATTTAAGATGTAATTAACTATAGGGGTTTGCCCTTATAGAAAGCATGTCCGAACCCAGTTTAATATAAACCCTATTTAATTCTTTATATTAAATAGGGGAACTTGTCGGCAAATATAAAGGCGCAGACCAAACAGACGTCATACTTTTCTTAGTTTATTTGATCGAGCCTCATCCTCAAGTCTTGTAGACCAAACGGATGTCATATATTCCTTAGTTTATTTGATCGAGCCTCATCCTCAAGTCTTTAGACCAAACGGACGTCATACTTTCCTTAGTTTATTTGATCGACCATCATCCTCAATTCTTGTGACAAACGGACGTCATACTTTCCTTAGTTTATTTGATCGAGCCTCATCCTCAAGTCTTGTGTTAGATGTCATATATTCCTTAATTTATTTGATCGAGCTTCATCCTCAAGTCTTTTGTTTATCCTTCTAGATATATACAGGGTTTGAGGTATAGTACTCTTTCATTTAAACTATGAAAAATATGGGGTCAGTTTGATTTCACACTTTTCTAAACTTCAACGTCCTTCCGAAGCGGGCGACGAGATTTTGATTCTGGTGACCGACAGCTTCTTACGGCAACTCCCCACCAACCAAAAAATGCGCCGACAGCTTCTAGTAACTCCGCTGGAGATAAGCTTTTCTCTCCATACAAATCAAGAAATATTATCTTCACACATCGGTAATATGTCCAAGTCCCTCTTTGATCAAATTATCCTTCTTCTGTTGGCATACTTTACCCATTTTTGTCTTGGGAAAGTACAACTAACTCTTTGGACTTTAGGACTAGCTGTTCAACCATCTTTGAACAGAGGGGTTCAGAAGGCCATTAAGGACTCTATAAATTTTTATGTGGGGTCGAATCCCCAATAGATGTGTCGGTGGACTAATTCCACCTAGACATTCTCTGCCACTAATTGGGTCTCGCACGGGTCCTAAAATTTCTTCACATCTCCCTTCCAAATTTGGTTTGTTATTTCGCTAATTAAACGAAATCGTGTTGTGTTTTGCGCACTTTGAAATTTTCTTATATTAATTAAATTTTACACCTTTTTTGAACAAAGATGTTAAAAATACCTATAAATTAAGACCCCCCGGTCTACAGATCAACCTCTATTTTCAGTGCTTGCACTAAAGAGTACAAGTTTTTTTGTCATATAGCTAACCTTAATACTTTCTGTTTGAAAACATGTTGCAATGGCCTACCCAACGCTGACCTTTTCCTGCAACCTGCCAACGGACCGTAGCGCCCGTAACGTCGCTCCTACCATCAAGTTCGGAGCTGGATTTGAAAACCTTGAGGTCATCCTCGGGAAAGCCCCGTTCGTGCTAATGAAGATTGCCACTCCAGAAATATAGGAGCCATCTGCAGAATTCAACCTGAACTGCCTTCAAGATATCCCTGCTTGCAAGAAGGCTAAAGCTACTGCCGTCGCGATACCCGTCAAACATGTTATCCTTGCTGTTACTAAAGGGAAAGAAGTGATGATCATTGAAGATCCGACTGAAGGATTTACTGTCCCGCCACCCGTGTTTGAAATTGGGTGAAGCTCAAGGACTGTACCACTGACCCGAACTTAAAGGAGGAACCGCAATAGAAGAGTTTGGAGGGCTATCAAAGCCCAGGCTCCTGAAAAGATACCCATTGAGGAGGAGCCTCGTCAAATTGAAGAAGTGTTACTAGAAATTTATCTACTCCTATGAGGGAGTAGATTCCATCCTCTGATAGATACTGATGGATACAAGGGTATCTGGAGGATCGCTGCCGCATTACTCTCACTTCATGGACATGGTGAGGAGGGAAAGAAGTTCACCCCTATCACTCGAGTTAGTGCAGTTTTCAAAAGTCTTGCTACCAAAGAAGGATGTTCAGTTAGCAAGTTACTTAAACGAGTGGGAGATGTGATTTCTCCTCGTGTGACGAAGGAAATTTTGAAAGGCGTCAAATCCGCTAGACAATCCCGTAAGACAATTAGAGCACCGCCTACTCGAATTCTCGTTTGGCTCCTCTTAGGGAACAGAGTTGATACCGTAGTGATTACTACTGATTATACTGCCACCAAGACCACAGGCCGTCAACTGGTTAAGTCGAGATTGGTTCCGAAGATCTTGTTGTCATTACTGCAATCCCAAAGATAAAGACAAAGAGATTACCTGACACTGTAGCCGGTCTACACCACGGGGAGCATACCTTCCCTCGACATACTGATGTCTCTATTAAGATTTCCTGTCCTGAGACATCATCATCAAATAAGAAGAGGGTATGGGTACCCATGGTCACTGTACCGATACAATTTAGTGAGCCTGCAAGACAGGAAGTAAAACCAATGCCTAAAATATCTGACATCGTCACGACAATAGCCACCGAGATGGAGGAACAAGTAGAGGATGTCCATCAGGGTCCTCCAGATTTTAAAGCAATCAAGGAATCGATAATTAAGGAAAAAGTTGAGAAACTTAAGATTAAGATTTCTGAGTTAGCTCGAGAGCACGGAGTTTTTGTCAACAGTGACAATGAAGATTTTGATTACAATGATTACCTGGAGGAGGATTTCATGGATGTCCATGTTGAAACCAGAGCTAACACTTCTGTTCACGAGGCTCAACCTCACACTGAAGAGAACGCCATAGATGAGCTACGTAAGGTTATCCTCCTAAGAGACGGGCAAGTCAGTCTACTGGAGAAAAGAATAGAAGAGATGACTGCAGCTATGACTGCCATGGCCCCCATTCAGGGACAATCACAAGCACCGATATTAGCTTCTCCAGAGATTAATCAACCAGAAATCATACACATCACAGATGAAAGAAGAGAGGCTACTTCAGCAAACAAAGATGAATAACCAAAGAAAGATTCTCTGTTAGGTTCCATGCCAGAAAAAGAGTTCAAGCAAATGGTTGAACAATTACGGGATGTCTTAGCCCAGTCCAAGGGCGGTGCATAAATTTTAAAGGGTAGACCTTACCCGGAGGAGTTTGATGTCGTCCCTTTCCCTAAGGGTTTTCTGGCCCCAAACTTCAAGATATTCGATGAGACTGGAAATTCCAGACAACATATAGCGCATTTCTAAGCCAGTTATGGAAACACAAAGAATAATGAAGCTCCACTCTGCTAGATGTTTGTCAGCAGCTTGTCAGGGATTGCTTTCGGCTGGTACGCTGACTTGCCCAATGGGTCAGTTAAAACATTTTCTGAGTTGGAACAGTTGTTTGTGAAAAGATTTGTCGGGGCACAACATCACTTGTCTATTGGAGAGCTCATGATGGAGAAGCAAAAGCCCAGCGAAACCTTGGCAGACTATATTTTGAGGTGGAGAAGCCTTAGCATGAAATGTGAACCTCAGCTACAGGAACATCAATTAATTGAGATTCTACTCAAAAGCATTCATGGGCCAGTAGCTTTCATGTTTAGGTGACTCACCATCAAATCCTTCGAGAAGCTACTCAATAAAGTCAGCAGTCATCAAGAAGAAATGAAGCACATGGAGCCATATGAAAAGGCCAAGGTGACCAGGGTCTTCGAAAAGAAATCAGGAGTTGTTGCAACTGTCGACAAAGGAAAGCAGCCGATAAAGATATATGCAGAAGAGCATCGCCAGTCTTCATCGCAGTACTCTCAGAAACAGAGGAGTCAATCCAACCAATGGCAGCCTCAGGAGGGATCACCTCGAATAGCGGGTAAAAGAATATCTCTGTTAGAGCGACAAAAGTTGTGTATTCTTTTAAGGATCAAGCCATACATAAAATATTCAAAAGCCTGATGAAGAAACCAGAATTCAAACTACCTGATCCAAAGAAACCCGAAGAGGTTGATAAGAAGAATGAACTAAATTATTTCTCATATCACCGGTTGCTTGGGCACACTATAGACAAGTGTTTCATCTTTAAGGACTGGCTTGAGAAGAACCTCAAGGAAGAGAATATAATAATCCCGAAGGAGTATTTGAGAGAACCTGAAAAAGGTTCCATAAACATGATTTCAGCTGAGTCAATCTCCTCAATTGATATGTATGCTGGAGTAGATGGATGGGATACAAGTTGGGATGAACTCAAGAGGGTAGGGTCCTTAATCGAATACAGGATTCATCAAAACAAGCTTCTACGAATATTGAAGAAGAATGGAATGAGGTCCAGATCAGATCGTCCAAGAAGACACTGAACAAGATACAGTCTGCATCAATACAAGCCTCCATTCAGAGTCCTCAACATACCGAGCCCGAGATGAAGGTTTCACCAGAAGATCCATCACCGCCAAGGATAAAGAACAAGAAAAAGAAAAGCATCACTGCCAAGATTAATAGCACGGGGGTAGGATATGGGATGTCTCTACTAGATTGGTTGTCTCGAATTCAGGGAAGAAAATCCTTAAACCCTTGACTTTGCATTATTATCTTTTTGTCCCTCTAAGGTCTTATGAATATAATGATTGTGATTTTGGCTACGTTTTGACTGTTTCTAGTGATAACATAACTAATTATGACCATTCTAGTTGCGATCTCTATTACCAAAATGATCCTCAAATCGTACTCGAGTCTGATGAACTCATTGTCAAGTCTAAAGAAGACATCAATAATACCGCTTACAACAGCACCGATAACGAAGAGCCAATTCTCAAGCATCATGGTACACCACTCACCATCAACTTAGATCTTTCTGATGGAGAGGAAAAGACATTGGAAGATTCAATAATGATATCTCAAGAAGAAGAAGTCACAGAAGTTAACTTAAGGAGCAGAAAAGTATTACCACCAAGAATAGCTCCAACAGATAAAGGAAAATAGATAATGACTCAAGAAGAGATACCCTCACCACCGTCAGTGGAAGAACCACATAATAAAGATAAAATCGGAGGATCATGCAAAGTTGACTACAACATGCTAGCTCATCTTAAGAAGTTTCCTGCCCGACTATGCATCCACGATGCTCTGATCCTATCAAAAGAGATGAGAGAATCTCTGGTTACAGCTTTGCTTGATCCAGAAATTTGCTTAGCTCAGTTGGCTAGCACATCCTCAGATTTAGTTTGCTCGTTGAGAGAACAGTCAGGGGTAACCTTCACAGATGAAGATTTGCTGCTCGGTGTCGCCGATCACAACCGTCTGCTCTACATCTCCATCAACATTGGCAGATTTGTGTTATCTAGAGTTTTAGTGGATCCTGGAGCATCTCTTAATTTGATGAGCCTACAGACATTGACCTATTTGGATATTGAAGCTCAAGAGCTTACGGCCGATAAGATGATGTTAAGAGGCCAACCAAAAGGGAGAAAGAGCCCTTGGAAAAATTACATTACTTATGAAGGTTGGAGAACTCGTAACAACCGCTAAATTTCATATCATCGACGCTGAGACCTCTTTTAACGCTCTATTGGGTCGACCACGGATTCATGAGCATAATATGGTTCCATCATCTC
The DNA here is from genome assembly GCA_002079205.1 of Phalaenopsis hybrid cultivar. Classification (NCBI taxonomy): domain Eukaryota; kingdom Viridiplantae; phylum Streptophyta; class Magnoliopsida; order Asparagales; family Orchidaceae; genus Phalaenopsis; species Phalaenopsis hybrid cultivar. The sequence continues at coordinate 320,992 of JXCR01040416.1, forward strand.
TACACCAGTGCATCAAATACCGCAAAGATGGTCAAACCTGTAGCTATTTTCAGTGCATGAAGTTGGTATCTATGAAGATGTTGCCTACTACACGCCTCCAAAGAATACTGTCTTCTTGCATGAGAGTTTGACAAATAAAAATGAAGATTCAGAAGAATCACCAAAAGAAGGCCATACAACTCTGCTTTAACAGCCTTCTGCCACTCCCTTACAACTAGTTGGTAGAGGTTCTTCTAGTTCACGCACCCGAGGTCAAGGCCGGGGACGCAGACGAGGAAAGATCAATTTAATTGTTGAATGGACTAGGCCAACTATCAACATTAGTGATGAAGACAATTTTGAAGATGAAATAATGATAACAAAGCAGAAGAAACCTCAGTACGAGATATCCTTAGAAGATACAGAGAAGGACGAATATGAAACAATGTATGATCGGATAAACCACTATGTGAATACTATGACCCTTACTCTGATACCTCAAACTTTAGAGGTCAAGGAAGTCCGTAGTGTTGGTTCAAAGCCAATCAAATTTTACCGTGCTTCTACCTCTACTGAGCTTGAAAAACATATAAATTTGGATGTTGATTCTAATGAATTAACGGAATTGCCTTTAGTTACTTCTCACCTTGTGTTCAAAAGTTAATTCAACAGGGACATTTACTAAAACAAATGCTAAAAGTTAAATTTCAACTTTTTGAAAAACTATGGAATGCTAAAATTCAAACTCCCAATTCAAAAGAAGGTCTCGGATTTGGTACAGTCGGACCAGTCGATGATTCTGAATTTTGCNGACCAGTCGATGATTCTAAATTTTGCATGGTTGTTACTAGTGAGTCAGAAGAGGATGGTCTCAATGTAGAGGATGACTCTACTAATCAACCAATAGAAGATGCTCCACCAGAATTTGAGGAGGAAATTAAATCTAATATCGATGAATTGAAAGAGATTAATCTCGGGACTGAAAAACGACCCCGGCCTACATTTGTAAGTTCTCTACTTGATGACGAAGAATTTGCAGAATTAGTCAAACTATTAACAAAATTCAAAGATTACTTCCCATGGAGCTACGATGAAAATTTAGGACTAATAGCAGAGGTTGTAGTCCATAAACTTGGGATAGACAAGAATATAACCCCAGTAAAATAGGCTCCCAGGAGAATGCGCCTCGAAATAGAGCAACAAGTCATCGCCGAGGTGAAAAAGTTGATAGACGCCAACTTTGTTAAAGAAAAGCAATACCCCACATGGTTAGCTAACATTGTACATGTTAAAAAGAAAAATGGATAGATCCATGTTTATGTCGACTTCAGGGATTTAAATAAAGCATGTCCAAAAGACGAGTTTCCACTACCTATACCAGAGATGATGGTGGATATTGCTTCAACACATGAAATTTTCTCCTTTATGGATGGATCATCGGGAGATAACCAAATTAAAATGGCTCTCAAGGATGCAGCACTTACAGCATTCAGAACACCAATTGGAATTCTATGCTACACAATGATGTCGTTCGGCCTAACGAACGCCGGAGCAACATATCAGCGTGCAATGACGAAGATTTTTGACGACCTCATTCACAATCAAGTAGAATGCTACGTGGATAATTTGGTCATCAAAAGTAAACAGAAAATAGACTATTTGTATGATTTGAGGATTGTGTTTGAACTGTTACGGTGATATGACCTTAAAATGGGTCCATTAAAGTGCGCATTTGGTGTTACATCCGGGAAATTTCTAGGATTCATTGTTCATCATTGGGGAATTGAGATCGACCCGGAAAAGATTATATCTTGAGAATGCCTCCCCCTAAAACCTTGAAACAGCTATGTTCCTTCCAGGGGAAGTTGGCATTTCTGAGACGCTTTATTTCTAATCTCTCAGGTAAGTGTCAGCCTTTCTCGACATTAATTAAAAAGGACGCCAAATTTATTTAGGAAGAGAAATGTCAGGGGGGCTTTAAAGACATCAAACAATATTTGATGACACCTCCTGTCTTAGCAACCCCTATCCAAGGGAAACCATTGATACTTTATACCGCGGCCTTAGATGGCTCTCTTGGAGCCCTCTTAGCCTAAGTCAATGAGGAGGGTAAAGAAAATGCGCTCTACTACTTGAGTTGTCGTCTAATACCGACAAAGATAAGGTATCCACCTATTGAGAAGAATTGTCTGGCATTAATTTTCGCCGCTCAAAAGCTTGGACATTACATGCTTTCTCATAAGATTACTCTGATTTTGAAAGTTAATCCATTGCAATATTTGACAACCCGACCAAACACTCTTCGGACGTTTAGCAAGATATTTAATGATCTTATTGCAATTTGATCTAACTTTTGTTCCCCTTCGTACTATCAAGGGACAGATACTAGCAGACTTTCTCGCTGCACATCCACTGCCAGTTGGTTCCTCTCTCAACGACGAGTTACCAGACGAGCAAATACTACAAATGGAATTTTCTGGTGCGCCGCACTGGAAAATGTACTTCGATGGCGCTTCGTCAGTCGGGAAAGACAAAGGATCAGGTACAGTTATAACAGGCAAAGCAGAGATTGGTTTGATCTTTATTACATCGGATAAGGTTATGATGAGATTCTCGTACCACTTGACAAAGTCGTGCACCAATAATGAAGCAGAATATGAAGCTTTAATCATCGGATTGGAATTGGCAATCTCAATGGATATAACAAACATTGTCATTTATGGTGACTCTCAACTTAGCAAGTCGCCAGACAATACAAAATTTTGAAACCAAGACTAGTAGAGTACCATCAGTACACGATGAAGCTCCTGGAGTAGATTCCTAAGGTGACTTTCTACCGGATTCCTCAGGGAGATAATGCCCATGCCGAAGCTCTAACAAAACTTGCTAAGGAAATGGCATGTGCCCTGGAGGATTCCATTGAAGTCACGGTTCAAGGAAGACGAGTCCTGTCTCGAAATGACTTTGAAACTCTACACAAGCTTGGAAAAGAAGAAACAATAAATACAGTTGCAGACATCAACAAAGATTGGTGCAAGCCATTAATAGAACATTTGCATACTGGAAAGCTTTCAGAAGACAAGTCAGAGGCACACCATGTCACAAGAAGGGCTATGTCTTACGCCCTGGTGGGAAATGTTCTCTGCAGAAAATCATTCGAACAAATGTGGCTACGGTGTTTGAGCATAGCCGAGGCACAGAATATTGTCAAAAAAGTACATGTCGGATTGTGTGGCGCTCAACAGTTAGTGCTAAAAATGAAAATGAAAATCAAAAGACTCGAGTATTATTGGCCAGCAATGATGTCTGATTGCATGGATACAGCTAGAAGATGTCACAAATGTCAAGTGCATGGAGCGGTCTTACACCAGCCTCCAAATGTGCTAAACCCAACTGTTGTCTCGTGGCCATTCGAGTGTTGGGGCACGGACATAATAGGTCTGGTAGACCCTCCATCTTCCAAGGGACACAGATTTATACTTGCCGCTATAGATTACTTCTCCAAATGGGTAGAGGCAGAACTGTTACGTGAGGTTACGGCACAACACGTCCTTTAATTTTTCAAAAGCCAATTTGTCTACCGTTTCGGAGTACTGCGAAGAATAATCTCTGACAATGGGACAGCTTTCAAAAGTACCAAGATCAACAATTTTGTCAAAAGAAATGGGATAGATTGAAGATACTCTACAATTTACTATCCCAAAGCAAATGGTCTGGCTGAAGCTTTCAACAAGACACTGGTATAGATTTTGAAGAAAACAACTGGATGAAAATAAAAGGGATTGACACAACAAATTGTTAGAAGCCTTGTGGGCCTACCGGACGACTTTCAGGACTCCCACTCAGTGTCCACCTTATATGCTCATGGCCTTATGTGCCTACCGGATGACTTTTAGAACTCCCACTCGGTGTACACTCTATGTGCTCGTGTATGGGGTCGAGGTCGTGCTACCGCTAGAAATTCAGACACCATCTCTCAGAGTTGTCGTTGCCAACCAACTCACAATTGAAGAAAGAGAAAAACTCAGACTTGAAGAACTGGAGAGACTCGAGGGAAAACGACTAAAACCCCAACAACATTTGGAGCTCTACCAAGCAAAGATGGCACAAGCCCATGACAAATTGGTCTGCCTAAGGATATTCAAAGTTGGTGACCTCGTACTTGTGCTCAAAAGACTTATTCTTGCACGCCGCAAAATAGGTGAAAAATTTGATCCAACTTGGGAGGGTCCATTTGTCATTAAGAAGGTCTATACAGGAGGAACTTACCAATTAGTGGACTTCCAGGGCGAAAGACCCATGTTACCAATAAATGGACGATACCTGAAAACCTATTATGCAACCTGATGCTGCTTAATGCCGCTTGCCTCTGCTTGCTTTGAAAATTTGAAACTTTGATTGTTTTAGGGTTAAATATGTGGTCAAATTTCTATGATCGGGTTCAAATTTTGTAATTAACCTCAATATAATGAAAATTTTGAGAAAGAAATTTTAAACTTCACACGTTCTCTTTTATACTTTTGAATTTAAATATTTTACTAAATTAAACAAAACTCACACATAAAATGAATAATCCTCTTCACCAAAACAAACTAAAATTTACTTTAATAAATACTTTGTTTTGTTCTTGTTCATGACAAGCTTCGGCCCACTGATGTTTTCTTTCTGTCGTCTGCAGAAGAATGTCAGGACAGAGGCTGATCTTTGTCTTCAAGGACGGCTGGAACCTCGCACTGAATGAAGAGATGACACTGCATGGAGGTGTCATAGATTTCAACATGGATTTCAACCAGGTTGATATGAACTACGAGGGTCTTCTAATGGACGTAGTCAAGAATAAATAAAAGGAGGGACTACCTTCACTATTGAGGGTGACCACTCAAGACAATGTGTCACGCAAAGGTAAAAATGTGATAGCGGAACGAGATCCAATGGAGGGGCTCAGCCGTCCGCCCTCCATGGTAGCTACTCCAGCAAGGGACCTGATATCCGCCCGTAATAAACGACTACCGAATACTCCGCTCTGTAGGACGCAGCGCAGAAATGCCAGCCGAAAGAAACAGAGAGCCTTTCTGCAACAAGACCGCAAATGCCAGAGAGACATAAATAGTTTTCTTACCCCCATTCCTTAGGGACATATTTATGAACCAGATCTGAGAGCAACTTCTGCTAGCCTACCCACTACAGATGAAGAGTCAGGATTTGTGACAGAATCAGATGTGCTCCCAGTTCCAAATACCCTATGCAGTGGTTGCCCAACATGCAACGTTGAGGTACCAGTCGGGACATTAGTCACGAACGCATTTGTAGAATGTCTGGACTGCAACGTTCTGCATCTACAGCATTTCAGTACATTAGAAGAATACACTTCAAGCACCAAAAAGTCTCAGATTCCAGACTTCGTGACAAATGAACCATATGTCCCACAGAGGACGGATCAACACGCACCCTGGAGCCCACGGTCATACATCCCACTAGAGGCTGAATCTCATATTCTGGATCAACCAACACCAGTTTGGGTTCCCGCTGAGGCACGAAGGAAGAAACGCCCATGGCAGCTGCCAACTCCTGGTATGGTAGAATACTACAAGATAAGCTGAGTAAATAAAAGAGAATTCGAGTTCTATGAAGAGGTTCAGGGAAAGTTTGTCAATATATTGGAGGGCCTGGAGCTATATACCAGGGTTTTCTCTGAAACTGATGAAAGAAGCATTCTAGACTGCATCTTTGATTTAAGAGATAGAGGTTGAGTGGGCCTTCTCATTGAGAGGACATATTCTGAGCCAAAGAAATGGATGAGGGGAAAGGGAAGAATCACCATCCAATGCGGCTATTGCTACAACTTCACGAACGACAGACAGGGGAATCCACCTGAGATCCTCAGATACAACTAAGTGGATCCATTTCCACCAATGATAAAATGGATGATCAAGAGAATTGCCAAGTGGAACATTCTACTCGCTACTTGCATTCCCAACAGTTGCATCATTAATATTTATGAAGAAGGTGAGTGCATTCCCCCACACATCGATCATCATTATTTTGTGAGGCCTTTCTGCAGGTCTCTTTCATGAGTAAAAGCAATACACTATTTGGAAAAGAAATCGATAAAGTCAGCCCTGGTGAATTCAGAGGATCTGTGGAGATTCCTCTTCTAGTTGGTTCAGTACTTGTCATGAAGGGCAATGACGCAAACATTGTCAAGCACTGTATTACAGGAGTGCGACACCGTAGGGTGTCTGTAATCTTCCGCAGAATGGACGAAAGTAAAATACCGTATGGATTCCAGTAGGTCCCAGAATTGGAGGAATTTTTTCCATATGAGCTGTGAGAAGGTTGTACCTCTAAGTACATGCGAAGGGAGCTCTTATCCTGGAGCATGACTTAGAAAGTTTTCTTGATCAGGAGCTCAACTTTCCTGGTACAGAGGGATCACTTTCCTTCTTTTAACAACATGACATGTATCTGATGTATTCAATCTACAATGTATTAATAGCATGAGATGTTCTCGATGTATTTTGACATGGATTACATAATGTACCTTTTGAGGCATTAGCCTATGTCTGATTTATGACATCCCTTTTTGGAGCAAATTAATGGAAATTTTTCTCAAATTGTGCCTTTTTGTCAGTTGCCTTTTTGTGTGATGGATGAAAGTCATGGACCATGCGATGGTTCAGAATTTCAATGAACAAAGAACGAAACAACAAATCTTCAACAATAATAAAACATAAATGAAAGATAATCACCAACAAATAAAAAATAAAACAAATTTCTTTTGAAAATCAACCAATTAAAATTAAAACTTTAAAAACATATTTTTTAAAAAAAATTAAATGTGATAAAAACAACAAGAAAAAAAAAACAATGTTATTGAGTGGATGCTTCCGTTTTCATAATTTCCTACTCTTTGTGCGTGCAGCACGACCATCGTTACCTACACTAACTCTCTGCACATCCCCGCAGAATTTCACATTCTGCGCAAAAACTCACAAAGCTTTACAAATCTCCTTCAACAGGATCAATCTTTCCACATGATACACTTTTTCAACACCACAGTCTTTTTGTACATTTCAATTCTCACATCTCGGGATTGATACCTACAATTCAATTTTCACTTCTGAGCTAGTACCTAAATCCTGATTCTCACATTTCAAGGTCGATACCTACATTCCGACACTCTCTTTTGAGAATTGACCTACATTTCAATTCTCATCTTCATATTTCTGATTCATTAAATTCGAGGTCGGTCCTTACATTTCGACACTCTCTTTTGAGAATTGACCTACATTTCAATTCTCACTTTCGAATTAGTCCTACATCTCTGATTCATTACATTTGAGGTCGGTCCTTACATTCTGACACTCTCTTTTGAAAATTGACATACATTTCAATTCTCACTTCTGAATCAGTCTTACATTTCTGATTCATTACATTTGAGGTCGGTCCATACATGCTGACACTCTCATTTGAGAATTGACCTACATTTCAATTCTCATTTTCATATTTCTGATTTATTACATTTGAGGTCGATCCTTACATTCTGACACTCTCTTTTGAGAATTGACCTACATTTCAATTCTCACTTCCGAATCAGTCCTACATTTCTGATTCTTTACATTTTGAGGTCGGGCTTTATATTCCGACACTCTCTTTTGAGAATTGACCTACATTTCTATATTTTGAGAATTGACCTACATTTCAATTCTCACTTCCGAATCAGTCCTAAATTCTGATTCTTCATGAGGTCGGTTCTTACATTCTGACACCCTCTTTTGAGAATTGAACTACATTTCAATTCTCACTTCCGAATCAGTCCTACATTTCTGATTCATTACATTCAAGGTAAGTTCTTACATTCTGACACTCTCTTTTAAAAATTGTCCTCCATTTCAATTCTCACTTCAAAATCAGTCCTACATTTCTGATTCATTACATTTGAGGTTGGTCCTTACATTTCGACACTCTATTTTGAGAATTGACCTATATTTTAATTCTCATTTCCGAATCAGTCCTACATGTCTGATTCATTACATTTAAGGTCGGTCCTTGCATTTTGACACTCTCTTTTGAGAATTGACCTACATTTCAATTCTCATTTCTGAATCATATCTTCATTTCTGATTCATTACATTTGAGGTCGGTTCTTACATTTCGACTCTCTCTCTCTCTCTCTCTCTCTCTTTTTGGATTGATATCTGAATTTCAATTCCCACCTCTGGGTTGACCGACCTTTTTCTTTTTGTAAATCGACAATTACAAGAATTTGATGACGCTACTAGAAGATTTAAATTCCAGCAATGGTGTCAAATATCTTGACTGCAACTTTATATATATGTGTTTGATTTAATAAAGATGTATAGGTATAATATTCAATAATGTTAAAGTTGAATTTGTCAACGCAAGTATACGTATCGCTCAAGTAATATATAATAATCAATAATGTCAAAGTCAAATTTGTCAACGCAAGTATACGTATCGCTCAAGTAATATAGGGCTCTAGTTATCGATCCCATAGGGAGAAATAAAATACTATGGACTAAGGCTTAATAAAAAGTAATAATAGTTATCGATCCCACGGGGAGAAATAGAATACTACAGACTAAGGCTTAATAAAAAGTAGTACTTCAACTACAACGACAGCGTTCAATTTGCTTATCTGTCACTAATAGGCAGTCGAAATAAGTAGATAATTTTGATAACTAATAAATAACTAAAGATAGAAAGTAGGGTTTAATTTTGTGATATTCAATATATAAGAAAGCATCATTCTCCTTGTCAAGAAATTATAGTGAATGGATTGAGGTTTTTAATGTGATATTCAATATATAAGAAAACATCCTTCTCCTTGTCAAGAAATTATAGTGAATGGACTGTGATATTCAATATATAAGAAATCATCCTTCTCCTTGTCAAGAAATTATAGTGAATGGATAAGTGAATTAGTTCAAATGTATATTGTGTCAAATAGGAGCATACCTATTCTTTACCCTTGGGTCCAGGCATAAAGAACATTGGAATCATTCTCCTTGTCAAGAAATTATAGTGAATGGATAAAGTGAATCAGTTCAAATTATATTGCGCCAAATAGGAGCATACCTATTCTTTACCCTTTGGTCCGGGCATAAAAAACATTGACTAATCATTTGGTCCAGGCATAAAGAACATTGACTAATCCTATGCTTGGTTACTGATTCTGCGGCTAAATATTCTTTACCCTTTGGTCCAAGCATAAAGAACATTGACTAATCCTATCCACCTTGTCAAGAAATTATAGTGAATGGATAAAGTGAATCAGTTCAAATTATATTGTGCCAAATGATATATAAGAAAGCATCCTTCTCTTTGTCAAGAAATTATAGTGAATGGATAAAATGAATTAGTTCAATTTATATTAGAGCATTCCTATTCTTTACTTTTTGGTTCAGGCATAAACAACATTGACTAATCCTATGCTTGGTTACTGATTCTGCGGCTAGGCTGGGAGGATANTCATACAAACTATAATAAGTAAATAACTTATCTCTAACTTTCTCCTCAAGAATACTCCTTGAAGTTCCCCTGAATCTCTTCCTTTCTTTACAGCACACAGAATTCCTCTTCAAAGTAGCAAGGAGGAAGAAATCTCTCACTTTCCCTCCACTCTTACAATTTCTGAAAGAATTCCTCACAATTACACACTCTAGCAAGCTCTCTACACACTAATGGAACCTATCTAACCTCCAGGACTCTTCTAATTTCGGCCAAAACCTTCTCTTTAAAGATGTGAATGAGTTTTCCCAAGAGTTGTTTATGCACCCCTCCAAAATTCGGCCTTATCCATTGTACAAGTACACATAACCGTCAATCCTGATGTCGGCGGCCTCGATGGCATCGTCGGCGGCCTTCTGGAGATTTTTGTCCTGTAGCTTCGAGAAAATCTCACCGTCGGCGACGTCGATGACGCCTTCGGAGCCCTAGTGCAATTCTCCACATTTTGGTCTTTTTTGCTCCAAATTCGCTCCTTTTTGCATCTTTTTGCTCTATTGACCTTAAGTCATCATTCCTGCAACAAAACATCAAAAATACATTTCATTAAAGTGAAATATCAGTATAAAAGAGGTACAAAAATCTCAACATATTTTACTTTGGTCAGGGTTCAGCACTCACATACTGACCCCATCCTTTGGAAATCTTTGAAATTTCATAACTCAAAGTCCACTCTCCAATCCCCAGCGAGAGTCCACTTCTTGACTTGATCAAACACTCACCTGCTAATTCTCCGGCAGAAACAAATCACACACAACTCTACACATATTTTCGGGTATGTTTACTTAGAGGTTGTATTGGTTTTTTTTTTATCTCGTCGGTCAACGCCAAAATGCGTGGTGTGCTTGCCCAGCACACTACACCTATTGGGGGTCCATCTGTTGACCTCACTTTTGGTTGAGGTTTAGTTTTTCCCTTTTAGTAGCCTAAGGTCTAGCCATCGACTTTCCTATTGATTATTCTTAGAAAACTAGAAATGGCACTCTCACCACTAGAAATTTCAAACTCTTCTCTACTCAGTTTGAAGTTCGACATATGGGTCCTAACCTCTAGCACTTAGTAGGTGGGGTCACTATGGGGGAAACTCAAGATGAGTCACCTTTGGGACTGCTGGACCTTAAGGTTGACCATGGGTGTTGTTCTGGAGCTAATTCACTCACTACTCTCATCTACACTCACATACACTCACAGCCCTAAACTCAAATTTCTAGCCTAGATCTCTTGATCTTTTGGGATACTCATGTAGATGGTCCTCTAAACCTACTAGCACTAGAGCTATTATTCAGCTAAGACTACTATGTAGAGGACCCAAAATAGGGTTTTCATTGGTCCATGGCTTTTTTTTGATGGTTGGTACCTCAACTCTACCAAAATACCCATCTTGGCTTTTTACCCCTAAAACACCCCCAAATTACCAAGATACCCCTCCATAGCTCAAAATCCCAAAAATTCCAAAAACTCCCATAAAATTGCAATAAATCCCAAATATTCTCAATTTCATTTCTCTCAACTACCACATGACCCAATTTGGCCAATTTGACCATCTTTATCAAAATCCTCATATTTGCCTTTGAGTGCCCAAATTTCCCCTAATTCAACTCAAATGTCCATCAATTTGATCTAAATTGACCCCAATTCCAATCCTAAACTCAAATTCACTTTTTATATGACCAAAATAAACCAAAACTAGCTTAATTGGCCCATGATTTGAGCCCAATTTTGATTTAGGTCAAAACCCCAATTTTTACCAATCAATTTGTCCATGATTTGAGCCCAATTTTGATTTGGGTCAAAACCCAAATTTTGACAATATGACCTAATCTCACCAAATTGAACCCATAGCCTAGTCAATTGGCCTCAATTAATGTTTAAAAATCTTTATAACATTACTATACATCAAAATCAACCATCAATTGGCCTTGGTGAAGTCTCAAATCCATTTGATTTAGGCCTAAATCCAAAATTCCCAAATTTAGCCCCAAATTGACTAAGTCCCCAAATTTCACCCAAATGATTGTCTTAACCTCCAAATTGGCATCCAATTCGTGTTGGAAACTCTTCATGAGGTCCCTATTGACCATTTATAATAATCAATTTGGACTCATCCCAAGGCTAACCCAAGCTGGACCCAAGCCTAGCCCAACATGACCAAATTGATTAAAGTTCAAAATTCCCTCAAATTGACCCTTCAATTGAGTTCAAAACCTCTTCCATCCTTCACCAAAGTTGTTACTTATGATCTTATACACCAAATTGTATAATTAATTAGGCAAATTGACATGGCTAGCCTGGTCCAAACTTAAGCTTTGGTCATTTGCACTCACTTGGACCCTTTCAACAAAAATTGACTTAACCATGTCTAAGCCACCAAAGTAATGATTTCACAGCCACAAAAACCTTNACTTTAACCTGTCATTTTAAAGTCTTCTAACTCTACACCCTTCAATAATTATTTTCCTTTTTATTTGCACTAAATCATGTGAATAACATTCTCATTCATACAACCTCATGTGATTCTTTCCAATTGTTGACTGAGACAATATTAGCCAGATTCTTACATGTTCTCACAAAAATTTTAGCATTTGGATTGGCCAAATCAAGAAGTAAATGAAGTGCATGGATTTAAATCATCACAACAGTTCTTACATGTTCTCACAACAAATTTTAACATCTGGATTGGTCAAATGAAGAAGTAAATGAAGTTCATGGATTTAAATCATCACAACTTCTTCCAACATTAAAGATCAATCCTCTCCACAACTTCCACAAAACTTAATTACTTATCATTTTAAGAAGAAAGATAAAGAAAACTACTCAAAGTCCATGGAGAAAACAAAACAACTTTATTACTTATCATTTTAAGAAGAAAGATAAAGAAAACTACTCAGAATCCATGGAGAAACTTTAATTACTTTTCATTTTAAAGAGAAAGATAACAAAAACTACTCTGAATTCATGGATAAAACAAAACCACACATTAGTTTAAAAGTAGAAATCATTGTCAAACTAACAAGAAGTCTCGATTAAAACCAATAGTAGTTTAAAACAAAAGATAAAAACTTATCTCAAATTCTCCACCAAACTCTTAAAGTTCCTTTGAATCTCTTCTTTTTTACCACACTCTCAACTCTCAAAATGAAACTAAAAAGAAAAAGAAAAAGTAAATTTTGTGGTGCTTGAATCTCTCCACATGATTCTCCACGATCTTCTTCTCAGGACTCCAACACACTCTTCTTCAAGCACCCACTTCAAATGTAAAAACTTCCTTCTTTAATAAATCTCCAAAAGGTGCCTTAGAAACTCTTCAAAATGTGTCTAAATTTGATGTATTCTCCAAAGGATGCCTCCTTTCACAAGTTTTTAAATAATATTTTTGTTCTTAGTAGTCAAAACCACTCTTTTAAGCTAATAGGTGCCTCACATACCACTTCAAAATCCGGTCAAATGAAGAAAACCGCCAAATAACTACCTCTGGCGCTTAAGCGCGGGGCCTCTGGCCCTTAGACGTGGCCTTCTCTATTTAACTGGTGTGTAAGCGTCGTATCTAGCGCTTAGGTGCCAAAACACTTTAGCACAATTTTCATCTCTTTGCTCCAAATTTGATCTTTTTTCACTCCTTTTAGCATTTTCACCTTTTTACTTGTACTTGAAAGAAAACCACACAAACACCTTCCATTAAAGCTCAATATCTCAAAAATATGTATAAAAATGTGTCTAAAAACACTATATTTCTTAGGTGTATTACCCACTTGCTCAAGAATGACATTTTTGTCATATACAAAAGTCTTATCCAACAGTTTAACATCAATTTTGTTCAGGGTCAATCTCTTAGTCGACTTGACCAAACTACACATCTTAGGGGAGTATTTGGGAGCCATTAGACTCTAAAGAGAAGTTGATTCAAAGATAAGAAAAAATGAATAAAAGTAAATCTTTACTTACTTTTTGTTTGACCCTATATATAAGCCTCATGAGGAAGTTAAAATGCCTCATAGGGCTCCACCAATGAGTCACATTAGTGCAATAATTGAGGGCACATTGAATTCAAAAATTATGAAAATTTTTATTTATATAAGGAAATATTTTGCACAAGGGTTGTCCTTTGCCTCATACAGGACTAAACCACGACTCAATAAGCACATGTAGAATGCACCCCCACCCCCTAATTATACTTTTTTATGTTTTTCATCCCCCAATCAAACTCTGGAAACTGAGATGGTTGCCTAAAATTTTGTCAATTCACCTCAGAGATTTGTCGCTTCTATCTAAAGAACCTCTATACCAATATAGAGAACCACCATTTCCTCCCTTAAGTCTGATTTAGTGGCCTCTCTATGAAGACCTGCAACCTGGGTAAAAGAGTCCATAGCTTCATCCATGTGCTAGACCAGTGACTGAAGAGACCCCCTTTAGTCATTCAATTTCATCTTTGGATTGGCTGAAGGGGGATCTGGAGCAGAAAAGGTGGTGGGACAGACACCACTTCAGCAATGGAGGGACAGAAGGACCAGCAGGTGCCCCTAACTTGCGAAGATGCTCGACCCGTATTGGTTGGGAGTCAATGATCTCCATGGNCTTTCATCTTTGGATTGGTTAAAGGGGGATCTAGAGCAGAAAAGGCGGTGGGACAGACACCACTTCAGCAACGGAGGGACAAAAGGACCAGCAGGTGCCCCTAACTTGCGAAGATGCTCGACCCGTATTGGTTGGGAGTCAATGATCTCCATGGTCCCCTCTACAACATGAAATTTTGTGTTATAATAATAAATTAAAGGATCTAATAAGAATATAGGTTACCAATCACACGCTCTAACTCTAACATATAAAAACTTTTGGTTGTGGGAGGAGGAGCACCACCCTAGACACCCCCTTCAACCAAAAGTGAGAGAGGGGAGCTTTCGATTGGTGAGGCATCACCTTGGATAGCCTCCAACTGAATTGGATCCGCTGTTGGATGCTAAGCGCTACCTTGAACAACCTCCTCAACTAGAGGTTGACTCAAAATGAACTTCGATGTTGGAACTTACACAATTGTCACCTTTTGCTCCTGCTCCTGTGATGGCAGTTGAGCCGGGATTTTCTAGAGTGGATCGGGAGCTAAAATAGGTGCATCCAAAATATGCTTTATTTTTTTAATCCTAATCTCTATCAATGGCAATGAGTCAAATGACTCTTTGATCCCTTCTACCCGTGTCTTCTTCATCATTAGTTGTTTAATATATATAGATCTCCCAAGCCTGGACCATTTGGTTAGGCATTTGGTGCCACCTATCTTCCTCTCATTTCTCAGCCTTTCTCAATTGGCCAGTCTTCCTTTTCAGCTCTCTTCTTTGAGGTATGGTGAGAACTTTCAGGTTTTTTCATCCTCTTGTTCCCAGAATGACAAACCTTTGAAGCAGGGAGCCCAATCCTGATATTTTGTATATGTAAGTATTTATGAAGTTGACACCACTAGTTGAAGATTTTAATCCCCAGCAACGACGCCAAAAACTTAATCTCTGAATACTTAATGCTTATGCACAGTATAACAATAGTTCTGATGGTCTTTTCCTCTTATATTTCCTTATTTTGCAACAAAACCAAAAACTTGATCCTGAAGAAAAATAAGAATTTAACTTTTTAATTTATATATATTTATATTGGACTACTATGCAAGTACACGTATCGTTATCAAGTACCACACTTTAGTTTAAAAGAAGAAATCATTATCAAACCAACAATAAGTCTCAATTAAAACCAAAAGTAATCNAGTTACCAATCACGCGCTCTAACTCTAACATACAAAAACTTTTGGTTGTGAGAGGAGGAGCACCACCCTGGACACCCCCTTCAACCAAAAGTTGGAGAGGGGTGCTTTCCATTAGTGAGGCATCACCTTGGATAGCCTCCAGTTAAACCGGATCCCCTGTTGGATGCTAAGCGCTACCCTGAACAACTCCCTCAACCAGAGGTTGAATTAAAATGAACTTCGATGTTGGAACTTACACAACCGTCACCTTTTGCCCCTGCTCCTGTGATGACAATTGAGCCGGGATTTTGTAGAGTGGCTTGGGAGCTAAAATAGGTGCATCCAAAATATTCTTTATTTTTTTAATCCTAATCTCTATCAATCGCAATGAGTCAAATGACTCTTTCACCCCTTGTACCCGCGTCTTGTTCATCATTAGTTGTTTAATATATATATATATACCTGAAGCCTGGACCCTTTGGTTAGGCTTTTGGTGCCACCTATCTTCCTCTCATTTCTCAGACTTTCTCAATTGGCCAGTCTTCCTTGTCAGCTCTCTTCTTTGAGGTATGGTGAAAACTTTCAGGTTTTTTCATCCTCTTGTTCCTAGAAGGGCAACCTTTGAAGCAGGGAGCCCAATCCCAATATTTTGTATATGTAAGGATTTATGAAGTTTACACCACTAGTTGAAGATTTTAATCCCCGACAACGGTGCCAAAAACTTGATCTCTGAATACTTAATGCTTATGCACAGTATAGCAATAGTTCTGATGGTGTTTTTCTCTTATTTTTTCTTATTTTGCAACAAAACCAAAAACTTGATCCTGAAAAAAATAAGAATTTAACTTTTTAATATATATANTGATTATAAGGCTACGAAGATTTATAATCAATTAAAATTATTAATTAAATGTAAGATAAAAATATATTAAATTCTATTTAAATGAATATTTTAATATAAATAATAAAATTTAAATCTCACCCTTACTCTTAACATTTTACAACTGCATGAGTAAAGCTGTCAAAACTACTCATTCGCGAACACAAATAAATTTTTTGCACTTGATATATAAATGAATTAAATAGAAACAAGGGTATTTTTTAACGAGCCAAACAAGAGCTGAGCCTTAGCTTGTTTAAGCTCGACTCGTTTAAAACCCTAACTCCAATGCAACTATGGATGTAGTTTTTTAAAGAAGATTGATGACTCATCGCTAGAACTAAATGTTTTGAAATCAATTGTGACAACTAGTAAGGCCAAATTTTTGGACAAAGTGTCGAAATTCTTTTATCGAACTAAAGAGGTGTTTGGCTGCAACTTAGATTTGCGTTAACTAGGATTTATCAAATCCGATAAATTTGGATTTATGAAAATTACACTCGAACGACGGAAAATCTGCCTCGCAATTAGATTTATTAAATCCGGATTTGCGTCGTAAAAGTGACTGAACACCCGAAAGAAAAAGACGAAATGCAAGAAAATTAAATTTAACATAGCGTTGGATTTATTTATTTATTTATTTTGTATTTGGCTTGGATTTAAGTTAAATTCATGACTAAATCCTATTAATATTATGCTATCAAGCATCGCCTAAAAAGAGCAGTTTTCATAGCAAGTACCCAACTTGAAGTTTTACAGTGGTTTTTGGAATATACTCGCTCCGATCAATTCGTTGTTGACGGTGAGTTCGTGATGATTGTGGGAAAGTCCCCATTGAAGCAGCTAGAGTTCCTTGTCTCTCTATNATCTCTCCGATCAATTCATTGTTGACGGTGAGCTCGTGATGATTGTGGGAAAGTCCCCATTGAAGCAACTAGAGTTCCTTGTCTCTCTATTTATTTAATTTTACAATTTCTGGTCAGGGCCCTATTAGCAATTGTCTCTTGTAATTGGATGAATTGTTTGAACTTTCTTTTATATATTTTCAATCCAATGCAAATAATTGTTTGAACACTTCATTTTATGGTGTAATAAGATAGTGAATGTAAATATTTTCTATGTAATTTGATTGGTATTGTCTTTTTACTTTGCTTATACACTGTTTTGAATGACTAAGATCTTACCATAATCATTTGTTGGTCGTATTAAACGAGATGAGTGAATCAAATAATAATAAAAATTTGTTAAAAATTAATTTATTTTATAGTTTATTATTATTAGTAATGTTATTTATGATTTTTTTTTTATATGTGAAAAATTGAAATAAAAAATTAAATGTTTTAGTTCAATAGAAAATTGTCAAGAAAATATAGAGCGTAGCATCTAGGTGGTGAATCATTAGCACTGAAGTGTTGGGAAGACGGCTCCTAAATGATGACTATACTACGGCATGGCGCTAGAGAGAATGATAAAAGGTTTATAAACTCAAGAGCTTAGTGCCTACGTGTTTGTAGTCAATGCCATATTGTCAAATGAGAAAAAATTATAAGCTTTGAGACACAAAATTTAGTGTCTTATTACATACGATTGGGCGCTTCAATATTAGGAGCCCAAGTATACCGAATAGACGAAGAGCTTAGCACCTGAGTGCTAAAGCTAAGCGTCACAATGATACCTTCCCAACACCACAACATGACGACGATGACATTTATAATTAAAAATGGTTTTGGAGGGGACTAGGGAAGTTATTTTAAGAAGTTTTTAGAAAGCTATTGTTGTTGGTCAAGGAAGGATAGGACTATGTAAAGTGTGAAGTGTTAAGTGAAGAATAGAGTATAAGTGCGAGTGTGTATAAGTGGAGAGTGAAATGTGGGCAAATATTAAGGAGAGAAGAGGAGGAGAGTATTGCATTGGGAGAGTGAGGAGCAGAAAAAAATTATATCTAGGAAATCAAAAAGCATGATTCTTTCTTTTCTAAATTATTTTCTCTAGTGGATTTTTTTAAATTATTCAAGTGCTGTATCTTTATTTTATTTTTTATGAGCATGATTCATAAAAGAATTATGAACGCCGACTTCGCGCAGCTTCACAGTTTTTTTCTCCTCTATTCCACTGTTTATTGTAGAAATGTTAAAATTATCCATTTTTTTTTGCCTCTCCTTTCTTGCCTAAAAAACATACTGGTAAGTTAAAAACAACAATATTTAGGGTATTTTTGTCNTGGGTCAGGGCCCTATTAGCAATTGTCTCTTGTAATTGATGAATTGTTTGAACTTTCTTTTATATATTTTCAATCTAATGCAAATAATTGTTTGAACACTTCATTTCATGGTGTAATAAGATAGTGAATGTAACTATTTTCTATGTAATTTGATTGGTATTGTCTTTTTACTTTGCTTATACACTGTTTTGAATGACTAAGATCTTACTATAATCATTTGTTGGTCGTGTTAAACGAGATGAGTGAATTAAATAATAATAAAAATTTGTTAAAAATTAATTTATTTTATAGTTTATTATTATTAGTAATGTTATTTATGAATTTTTTTTTATATGAGAAAAATTGAAATAAAAATTTAAATGTTTTAGTTCAATAGAAAATTGTCAAGAAAATATAGAGCATAGCATCTAGGTTGTGAATCATTAGCACTGAAGTGTTAGGAAGACGGCTCCTAAATGATAACTATACTACGGCATGGCGCTAGAGAGAATGATAAAAGGTTTATAAACTGAAGAGCTTAGTGCCTATGTGTTCATAGTCAATGCCATATTGTCAAATGAGAGAAAATTATAAGCTTTGAGACACAAAATTTAGTGTCTTATCACATACGATTGGGCACTTCAATATTAGGAGCCTAAGTATGCCGAATAGACAAAGAGCTTAGCACCTAAGTGCTAAAGCTGAGCGTCACAGTGATACCTTCCCAACACCACAACATGACGACGGTGACATTTATAATTAAAAATGGTTTTGGAGGGGACTAGGGAAGTTATTTTAAGAAGTTTTTAGAAAGCTATTGTTGTTGGTCAAGGAAGGATAGGACTATGTAAAGTGTGGAGTGTTAAGTGAAGAATAGAGTATAAGAGTGTGTATAAGTGGAGAGTGAAATGTGGGCAAATAATAAGGAGAGAAGAGGAGGAGAGTATTGCATTGGGAGAGTGAGGAGCAGATAAAAATTAGATCTAGGAAATCAAAAAGCATGATTCTTTCTTTTTTTAAATTATTTTCTCTACTGGATTTTTTTTAATTATTCAAGTGCTGTATCTTTATTTTATTTTTTATGAGCATGATTCATAAAAGAATTATAAACGCCGACTTCGCGCAGCTTCGCAGTTTTTTTCTCCTCTATTCCACTGTTAAAATTATCCATTTTATTTTGCCTCTCCTTTCTTGCCTAAAAAACATACTGGTAAGTTAAAAACAACAATATTTAGGGTATTTTTGTCTTATATGAGAAATTTTTGGATGTTAAAAAGCATACAACATTTTATATTCTAACAACAGTTTTAGCTTTAGTAATCATAACTTTATAGCACTGTTTATTCTAATGTTTCTTTTAAAGGAACTTTTTTTAAAGAAGAAGCTCCCTCAGACAAGACCTAGGAGACACCCATGATCTTAATTGAAAGTATGTTTAAGAAAAAATCTTCAACAAAAAAATTGCATAAATTCAGTTTAAACAAACCANGAATGTTACTGTTAAAGGAACTTTTTTTAAAGAAGAAGCTCCCTCAGACAAGACCCAGGAGACACCCATGATCTTAATTGAAAGTATGTTTAAGAAAAAAACTTCAACAAAAAAATTGCATAAATTCAGTTTAAAAAAACCATAAATCAAGAGTTCTTTTTCTCTATTTTAAACCATATACCTTTTCAATTATTTACAAGTAGATCATTGTGGGAATGACATTCTTTTCACTTGTATATTATTTATGAGTTGCATGCACTTGNTCCCATTTAAGACTACTAAACTTAAGAACCAGATAACTTCTATCACCTAATTAGAGAACAATATAAGACGCTTGAGAGAGATTCAAGTATTTATTAAGGAAAGCTCCTCATTATGCCTATTGGATTGGCTAACCATTTAAGCCTTTTACAATGATCCACTTTATTGTTTGAACTCAATAATAAATTTTGTAGTGCTTGGGTCGCTGATGTCAAAATCATTCGATAAAGCATGCACAATAATAGAATAAGTTGCTAACGATAATTTTTAATTGTCCTTTGAATTATTAAAACCTTGGAAAGTGGTTAGTTTCTATTTTAATTTCGTCAATAATTGTAATTTCAAAATAATTAGATAGTTTAGGATTGAATCAAAGTCAATGACTACATATACGTTATGATGATTATGGTGTTGGTTAGTCAAGTGAACTTTGTCTTTCAAATATAGATTTTTTGAACTTAGTGTTAAATATTTTTAAAAAATTATCGTAATACAAATAACCCGAGATAGAAAAATCACCCTAATTTTAATTAGAATAACTATCAAAATATAGGAATTAATAATAGTTCAATAATAATCAACCAATCAATGCAGGAAACTGAAATAATCAATGTAATAATTTCAAATATATATATATATATTTATTTATCCAACAAATTTCATTTCAAATATTCGAACTGAAGATAATAAAGTTTCATTGAAAGATTTGGTGTTTAAAATAACTACTCAATTGCAATGTTCAACTACAAACATTAGAAAAAAAAATATTGACACATGAATATGATATATTATAATGGATGTTGTTGGTCTTCTGTTTCTTTTTGAAAGTAAATTTAATTTAATATGTATATATATATATATATATATAAGTCCGTGTGAGAAANCAAACTCAATATCATGAGTAATATACCCCCTCTTGAGAGAAAATCATATCACTTGAAAGTAGACTCGATTATATAAACTAAGAAATTTATGACATTTGTTTGGTTTGCGAAATTTGTGACCGACAATTCCCCTATTTCATACAAAAATAGATAGAGTTTATATTATATGAGTTCCTAATTCTCTATAAGAGCAAACCCCTATAGTTAATTACATCTCAAGCTGCCAATGTCGTTTTAAAAAACTCTCGATTAAGATTTGAGGTTTTGTCTTTAAGATATCAAAGTTGAGTTTTTATGATTTTTTATTAGAAAAATCAAGTTGAAATGACTCAAATAGGAATAATTATTTCCATAATCTAGAAGGGGGGAAAGGTAGGGGATGTCACAGATCTTGAGGCGAATATCAATGACTTCCGAAATTATCATATTATTTGACTTTACATTTTAGAAATGATGCTATGTGAATGTTTAATCTTGTGAGTTATTAAAAGTTAGGGCTTACCCATACAATCATATAAACAACCTAGGAAGATGGGAGAATTTACGTCTTACCGAAAGAATAACTTCAGAATTTTAAAAGAGTTAGGACTTATATTATACATCATGATTATGCAGAAGCCTAAATATAGTGTGAGGATTTACGTCGTACTAGACGAACAACCTCTAAGTCATAAGATTTTTTTTTGTTAAGTCTAAGGAAAGTTCAGTTGAGGTTCATTCTTCTCTTCATGTTACATCTTGATTGTCGTCCAAATTTGTCATCCATCCGCTTGCATCCTATCTTCCTTTTTGAACAACTAGCTTCAAGCTCTCTTCTTATGATGTTTTTGGGCTTTAAGAAGTGTATTTAGGTTATTGTTGGGTCGCTGAGTTTTGCTACAGGATTTCTCCTAAACAGACGACTTACTTTCATCTACCCTAGGGGTCTTTTACATGTATATCAAATAATAAAATAGTAATATTGCATGTGTAAACAAATAAATGTTTATACAGTAAAGAGCAGTAAAAAATAAAGTGCAGTAAAAAGAAAGTAGTAGTACATTCCTGCCACCTCCGACGCCACTGCTAAAGAGTTAAAATTGCAAGTAAAGCATGCAAATATTACGAAAAATTAAGCAAACACAAAAGACATGAGCATATGTGTATATAAAAGTCAATTTACACATATATGAGAGATCGAAGCTGGGTATAAGAATTTAAGTTAGAGGTGGACTCAGAATCAGGGCCGAAGCCCTAACGATTTCTAGAGGGACATTCGTAGGCAACCATCAGCATTATGTATGTGAGGGACATTCGTGGGTAACAGACGACTTACTTTCATCTACCCTAGGGGTCTTTTACATGTATATCAAATAATAAAATAGTAATATTGCATGTGTAAACAAATAAATGTTTATACAGTAAAGAGCAGTAAAAAATAAAGTGCAGTAAAAAGAAAGTAGTAGTACATTCCTGCCACCTCCGACGCCACTGCTAAAGAGTTAAAATTGCAAGTAAAGCATGCAAATATTACGAAAAATTAAGCAAACACAAAAGACATGAGCATATGTGTATATAAAAGTCAATTTACACATATATGAGAGATCGAAGCTGGGTATAAGAATTTAAGTTAGAGGTGGACTCAGAATAAGGGCCGAAGCCCTAACGATTTCTCGAGGGACATTCGTAGGCAACCATTAGCATTATGTATGTGAGACCTAACATAGGGTAAAAGACTATCAAACAAAACAATCAAGGAAGGTCGACACTCAGTCCTGTTTGTGTGACTGACAAATGATCTTGTCAAAAGACAACACTAACATAAAAAGTTTTTAACTTGTCATGCAGATGAATAATTTAGATTTCGATTTTTTTTTAGCAGTCAAAATATGAGTTTCATCCAAAAGTATATATATATATATATATATATATATATATATATATATATATATATATATATATATATATATATANAGTAAAGCATGCAAATATTACGAAAAATTAAGCAAACACAAAAGACATGAGCATATGCGTATATAAAAGTCAATTTACACATATATGAGAGATCGAAGCTGGGTATAAGAATTTAAGTTAGAGGTGGACTNCAAGAGGTCATCAGTGTCTGGCCGGCTGGCCACCTTGGTGGCTGGAAAATGGCCAAAACCATGGCCAAGACAAGGGATTTTTACCCAATTCAAACCCAAATGCCAAATTAGCTCAGCTGCTCAATGGAGTTTCTCTGCCCTCCACATAAGTAACCAAATGCCCCCCTCAAATGGCCCTGGCAGCCAGCCTTAGCCATTTTATTTTAACTCCCCCTCCATGGAAAAAAAGAGAGAGCTTGAAATTCTTTGGGGAGACTCTGTAAAACTTCTTCAAGAGCTTCCTGAAAACCTCTTGAGATTAACTAGACCTTCCTTAGCCACTTAAATCCATTGCTTGAGTTCAATTTTGGAGCTCAATTTCAAGGCCGAAACAGGACATCCTCCAAACTTCCACCAAATTTAAATTAATATTACCCACATTATCCCAACATCAAGAGAATAAGAACCCTCATAAAATCCCCATCATCTCACCACCCTAAGGTGGACTTCGACCAAACACCCAAATCGGCCTTGATTGAATTTGGGTCTAGGCATTTCACCATGACCAAAGGCTCCATCCCTAGGCTTTTGGCACCCACATAAAGCTTCTACAAGCATTTAATCGAGGCTACCCCTCTTGGACCAAGGCATTCAAAGTTAACCCTAAATCAAGCTTCTTTTAATTATTCATGAATATAAAGTCACTTTATGGGTCTAGCAACCGTATGGATGTATTCTACTAGTCAATACGAGCATTTTAAAAAAAGTTTTGCTCAATTTCGTTAAGAATTGAGTGAGATATTAGCATTTTAAAATGGACGGTTTTCGGGTCCAGTTCATTTGGGACGATGACCCGTAACCGTTAGATCGAGCGTGTAATGATTGGGTGGCCCTGATCGCGTCGGACAGACCGCGGTCCTACATGGGCGGGAATGAGCTGGCTGGCGGTGCCAATCACACAGCGACACGTGGTCTATTCGACCCGTACGAGGTTGACATGGATAAGTAGGAAAATAGGGGCCTTTTCATATTTATTTAATCCCCAAAACTTCAAAAATACATAACTTCGTGTAGAAAAATCACAAAAATAAAATAAAAATACTCTCTTGCTCACTGAACAGAGAAGAATAATGTGAAATAAATTTAAAGTCTATTTAATGCACCAAATCTTTTTAATTAATTAAACATTATTTAAAATCATTTGATTCTCCATGCATATTGACACATCACCTTGGCTTTAAATTTTGGCATGTTGTAGCCTCTGTCAAGAAAAACATCCTCTAATTTTTCCAAAGTCAGAGGAGGTTCCTATATAGAGATCTATTTTTTTCAAGTTTTTTCACATTATTTCCTTAAAATAATCATGAAAATTATCATATTGAATAGAAAATTCTAAGAAAATTTTGGAAGGTCCACCATGACTAGAGAAGCTTTTAGAAATAATTTCATGGGTCGTTTAAAATGCCTTTAAATTTTACGAACACTAAATCACTAAGATAAATAATTTAGGAAAATGTAAACATTTAAATAATTTGATTTTTAATCTCCGCTGTAATTTATGATTTAGAGAACTCATCATAAAAATTTCAAAATATTTTGAGTTCATTTGACAACTTAAGTTGATTTTAAGATAAATATTATTTTTGGCATTTAAATAATTTTTAAATATCAAAATATAACTCAAAAAATTATGAAATTTAGTTTTTTTGAGTTCTCTATGATCAGGAGTATTTTTTTAAAAATAAATTGATATTTAAAATTAAAACTTGATTTTTAGCCTATTTTAAATATTTAAATAATTAAAAATCCATAAAAATCACAAAAATAATAAAACTCATGAAAATGTTCTAAATTACTTCCTAATCACTTAAGAACAATTAGAATATTTTTCCTGATTTTCTAAATAAAGATATTGAATTTCAAAGCTTAAAAAAATTTAAAAGCTAAAAATGAGTTTTCACTAAAATAATTTGAATAAATCAAAGAAAAACTACAAAAATATGAAATTTGTTCCTTTGAGTTTTCTAACCTCAGAGAGGTTTTTCAAAAATAGAAAACTTAATTTTCACTATTTTAAATATTTTATTTTTATTAAATAGCCCAGAACTTAAAATAATTCTAATAAATGACAGAGAATTCAAAAAATTATGAACTTTGACTAAAATGCTTATTTGGTCTAATTCTACCAGCAGTAAAAATTTCGAGAAATTAGAAGTTACCATGGTCAAGTTAGGAATTTTCTTTTTAAAATCCTATTTTTGCATGAAAATAATTATATAAATTTAATTAAATTTTGAAAAATCACATTTTCTCCTCTGATATCTTAATTGACCCATGAAAGAGGTAGGATAAAAATTTCAAAGTCATTTGAATTGAATTTGACAAATTATGAAGTGTTAGAGCCTTAGGGGCAAATGTGTAATTTTGATAATTTAGCCTTAATTAACATTTAGGCTTAAGTCAAGGAAGGGAATGGGTAACCTCTGATCTTAATCAATTTATTTGATGCTTGAAACACAAAGGGGTAGAAACCAATCTCAGTTTCTTAATTAAGTTAATAAATTTCTAAATTATTAAAATTTGGAAGTTTATTAAAATTAAATTTGGACTTACGGGTATGACTTTTGAAGCCAATAATTAATCAATTTAATACTCTATTTTGATTTTTAAATAGAATCTAAATCATGAATCATGATCACTTAAAGTTTAACCCTTTTCAAAACTAATTAAGACACTCACTTGCCTTAAGGGCTTAGTGGTGACTTAGGCCAAATCAAAATTGACTAAATGAGGATTAGAGAAATTGTCTTAAGGGTTTTGTGGTGACTTAGGTTAAATCAAAAATTGATTAAACAAGGATTAAAGAAATAAACATGAATAAAACATCCTTGAAACACCACTAAGCCCAATTAGGTTTAAAAATTTGGCTAAGTGTTCAAAATACACTAACTTCCCCTTTAAGGGAATTCACTCACATAATCTTCAAATTGAATGATAAATGATAATTAACATATTCTTAGGGATAATTGAGACATCAATGTTCACTGAGTATTAAGAGTATTTATAGGATGAATTATTAAACAACATAATAAGTTTAAAAACAACTTGGGATTTTCCACCACGCAGCGAGAGAGTAGCATTGTCCTGCTTCTTTCTCTGGATCTGTTGAATACCTCGGAGATTTACCAAACTTAATATATTTTTCTTGGCAACATTATCCTTAATTAACTTCTAAGGACCCGCTAAGATATGACATAGGGTTAGGAAAGCTGCCAAGATTTTACTTCCTTGTTTCATATAAACTGTCTTAGCATGCATTTTAAGTTTCAGGTGGTGGAACAAGATGACTCGCTAGGTACACTTTTACAGTTTTCAGCGTTATATTTCTTGTACTTTCATATTGTGTTTCTCATACTGTATTTTTATACCTGCGAATTTGCATGCTAAACAATGATGTCATCCTACATGAAAACTAAAACTATCAAGATAGCCACAAAACCATAACCAAAACCAAAATTAAAATCAACCAAGATAAAATTTACCGCCACAACATTCAAAATATAAAACAACTCAAAATTTAATCACAAACATCACATAAAACTACAACTTCAACTAAATTAAGATGTCTCTATCAAATGATCGGGAATCCCTCGAAGGAGGTAACCTACGGTTGCTAACGAGGCTTGCCACAATTTAAATGAAATTATGGAATTCATTAAATTGAGTTTAGTAAGTTCATCTGGACTAAGTGAATCCAATAGAAAATAGTGGTGTCAGAATGAGGGAACTCTAGAATCCTAACCGTTGTCACTCTAATCATCTTTAATATGCCCTCATAAATTTTAAAGAACTTCAACCATAGGGTCACCTGATTTGACATTATAACTTGACACACTAGATAACTCAAACTCGTCGCGACAAGGAGATTGGAGCTAGCATGGTGGGCAGCACGGCCATCTTCAACAGCAAAACCTGTCTTCCCCAGCTATCTCCTTCCTTAGACTTAAACAACTAAGTCATAGGACTTCAAGGTTGCTTGCTTATGCAACGTATTCCTTAGACTTAAACAACAAAGCCATAGGACTTCGAGTTTGCTTGCTTATGCAACATAAATCCTAGACTTAAACAACAAAGCCATAGGACTTTGAGGTCGCTTGCTTATGCAACTTAAATCCTCACCTAACTTAAAGTCATCTTCAACAGCAAAACCTGTCTTCCCCAGCTAAACCAATCTTCCTTCCTTAGACTTAAACAAAAGTCATGGGACTTTGAGGTTCCTTGCTTATGCAACGTAAATCTTCACCTTATCTTTAGGCCTTTGCATAGCCCTGTTATACAATATAAGCCCTAACTCGTCTTAGAATTTCGAGGTTATCATTTGTCACGACCTAAATCCTCACATCTTCCAGTCTAATTATGTGATCATTTCACACGAATGTAAGAGCTAACTAATAAAATTGGCAGGATGAAACACCTAAATATTTCTCCTCAAAACTGAAGTCAAACATTAGGATAGCTTAGGAAGTCACCGAGGTTTGCCTCTGGATCCTTGACATCCCTTAGTTTTTTTTTTTCATTTGGACTCTACAATAAAATGTTCCAAATTTGAACCAACCCCCTTTCACACCTCTACATCCCATCTCATTGAAAAGTCATACCATGTGAAACTCCTTGAAGATAATATTTTATGTTTTTTATCAAGAGTCTTCTTAGATGACTTCGGTCATTTAAGATGTAATTAACTATAGGGGCTTGCCCTTATAGGAAGATGTCTGAACCCAGTTTAATATAAACCATATTCAATTCTTTATATTAAATAGAGGAACTTATCGACAAATATTCGCAGACCAAACGGATGTCATATATTCCTTTTTTTATTTGATTGAGCCTCATCCTCAAGTCTTGTGTTTATCCTTCGGAATAGATACAGGGTTTGAGGTATAATGCTCTTTCATTTAAACTATAAAAAATATAAGGTCAATTTGATTTCACACTTTTCTAAACTTCAACATCCTTCCGAAGCGGGCGACGAGATTTCATTTCCTGTAACCGACAGCTTCTTACGGGCAACTCCCCACCAACCAAAAATAGCGTCGACAGTTATGAATGATGTCGTCAAAGATCTTTTTCATAGCTCATTGATACGTTTCTCCAGCGTTCTTTAAGCAAAACAACACCACTGCAGAAAATCTTGATAGGTGTTCTGAAGAATGTAAGTGTTGCATCTTCTGGAGCCATCTTGATTTGGTTATATCCTGGTGATCCATCCATCAAAGATAAAATCTCATGTGTTAAAACGATATCCACCATCATTTTTGGTATTGATAATGTGAATTCGTCTTTTGAACATGCTTTGTTCAAATATTTGAAGTTGACACAAACACAATTTGTCCATTTTTTTTAACTGACGCAATGTTGGCTAACCATGTGGGGTATTGCTCTTCTTGCACAAGTTAACATCTATTAATTTCTTCACCTTGGTAATGACTTGCTGCTCTATTTCGAGGTGCATTCTTCTAGGAGCTTGTTTCACTAGGGTTATATCTTTATCCACCCCAAGTTTATGAACTACAACCTCTGCTGACAGTCCTGACATTTCATCATAACTCTATGTGAAACAATCTTTGAATTATGTTAACAGTTTAATCAACTCTAAAGATTTTTCATCGTTGAGTAGAAATGTTATAAATATAGGTCGGAGTTGTTCTTCAGTCTCGAGGTTAATTTCCTTCAATTCATCAACAGTTGATTTAATTTCCTCCTCAAATTCTGGCGGAGCATCTTCTATTAGCTGATCAATAGAGTCATCCTCCATATCGAGGCAATACTCTTCTGATTCAATACTAACAACCATGCAAAATTCTGAATCATCGATTGGTCCTACTGTACCAAATATGAGACCATCTTTTAAGTTGAGAGTTCAACTTTTAACATCCCATAACTTTTCAAAAAATTGTAGTCTATCTTTTGGCATTTATTCTGGAAAATATTCTTGTTGAATTAACTTTTGTTCACAAGGCGAAAAGTAACCAAAAAGCAATTCCATTAATTCATTGAGATCATCACCCAAGTTTACATGATTTTCAAGATTAGTAGAGGTAGAAGCACGATAAAATTTGATCAGATTTGAACCAATGCTACTGACTTCCTTGACCTCTAAACTCTCAAACTTTTGAGGGAGAATCGAAGTAAGGATCATGGCGTTCACATAGTAGTTTATCAGATCATACATTGTTTGATATTCATTTTTCTCCGTATCTTCTAAGGCTATCTTGTACTGAGGTTTCTTCTATTTTGTCATCATTATTTCATCTTCAGAACTTTCTTCATCGCCAATGTAGATGGTCAGCCTAGTTCGTTCAACAATTGAGTTGGCTCTTCCTCGTCCACATCCCCGGCCTCAACCATGAGTGCGCAAACTAAAAGAACCCACACCAATTTACTGCAAAAGAGTGGCAGAAGAGTGCTGAAGCGGACTTGAATGAATTCCTCTTTAAGATTCTTCTAAATCTTTAATTTTATTTGTCTCACGAGAGAAGAATTTTTTCTTTAGAGGCACGTAGTAGGTGGCATCTTCATGAATTGAAAACGATTGTAGATCTCCCTTGATACAATGTTCTTGCCCATCTTTGTAGTACTTAATGCACTAGTGTAGAGATGATGGAACCATGGTGTGTTTGTGAATCCATGGTAAACCAAGTAGAGCGTTGTAAGAGGTCTCAGCGTCGATGATATGGAACTTAGCGATTGTTACTAGTTCTCCAACCTTTATAAGTAATGTAA
Source organism: Phalaenopsis hybrid cultivar (assembly GCA_002079205.1). Classification (NCBI taxonomy): domain Eukaryota; kingdom Viridiplantae; phylum Streptophyta; class Magnoliopsida; order Asparagales; family Orchidaceae; genus Phalaenopsis; species Phalaenopsis hybrid cultivar. The sequence goes on from JXCR01040416.1 coordinate 350,787, forward strand.
TTGATCCAAGGGATCTCTCTCCCTTTTGGTTGAATCCTCTTAATATCATTTTATCGGTCATAAGCTCGTTGGCTTCAATGCCCAAATAGGTCAATGTCCGTAAACTCATCAAGTTGAGGGATGCACCAGGATCTAATAAACCTCTAGACAACACAAATCTGCCGATGTTAACGAAGATATAGAGTGGACGATTATGGTCGGCATTACTAAGCAGCAAATCTTCATCTGTAAAGGTTATCCTAGGCTATTCTTTGAACAAGCCAACCTTTTCAAAGGATGTACTGGCTAACTGGGCTAAGCAAATCTCTAGGTTGAGGAAAACTGTAACCAGAGACTCGCTCATCTCCTTTGATAGGATCAGAGCGTCGTAGATGCTTAATCTAGCCAAAAATTTCCTAAGATGAGCTAGCACATTGTAATCCACTTTGTATGATCTTCCAGTTTTCTCTTGGTTATGTGGTTCTTCCATTAGCGGAGGTGGAGGTAATTCTTCTCGAGTTACTATCTGTTTTCCTTTATCTACTAGAGCTATTCTTGGGGGTAATATTCTCCCGCTCTTTAAAATCACCTCTGTAATTTCTTCTTCTTGAGATATTATTGTTGAATTTTCTGGTGTTTCTTCTTTGTCGGAAAGATCTAAGTTGATGGAAAGTGGTGCACTTTGGTGCTCAAGAATTGGTTCCTCATTTCTGGTGTTGTAGTAGTTGGTATCATCGATGTCTTCTTCAGTATTGATAACGAGTTCATCGGACTCAAGTACAATTTGAGGATCATTTTATAAATTGAGATCAAGGTTATATTGGGCAAAATCAATTATGTTATTACCAAAAATAGTTAAAAAGTAGCCGAAATCATAATCATTATATCATAAGACCCCGGAGGGGTTAAAAGATAATCATACAAGGTCAGGGGTTCGAGGATTTTCTTCCCCAAATCCGAGACAACTAATTTAGCAGAGGTAGTCTCTATTATACCCCCCCCCCCCCCCCCCCCCCCCCCCCCCCC
>JXCR01040416.1:351830-385594 GCA_002079205.1 Phalaenopsis hybrid cultivar
CCCCCCCCCGTGCTATCAATCTCTGCGGTGGTATTCTTCTTCTTCTTTGTCTTTGACGATGACGGATCTCCTGGTGAAATCTTCATCTCAGGCTTGGCAAACTGATGAATCTGAACGGAGGCTTGCCTTGATGCATTCTGGATTTGGTTCAGTATCTTCTTTGACGATTTGCTCCACTCTATACTCCACCCATCTTTTCCAATATATGGGTCGATCGGAGAGATTGGCTCAGTCAAAATCATATTTATAGAACCTCTTTCAGGTTCTTTTAAATATTCTTTCGGAATTGTTTCATTCCCTTTCTTAAGATTTTTCTCGAGCCAATCCTTAAAAATGAAACACTCCTCTATAGTGTGTCCAAGAAATATGTGATATGGGCAATAATTTGGTTGATCTTTTTTGTCGACCTCTTCGGGTTTCTTTGGATATGGTAATCTGAACTTAGACTTCTTCATTAGAATTCTGAACATCTTGGGTACTGCTTTATCTTTGAAGGAATACACCACCTTTCGACATTCTGCAATGGTCATTTTCTTATTCTCTGGTCAGTATGATCCTATCTGAGACAGTTGTTGGCTAGACTGGCCATACTGTTGTGTTTATTGTTGAGCGTACTGTGATGAGGATTGACGAGGATTTTTTGCAAGTATCTTCATTGGTTGTTTTCCTTTATCTACAGTTGCTGGCCTGACTTCTTTTCAAATACTCTGGTTGCCTTAGATTTCTCATGAGAATCCATAGGTTTGATTTCTTCTTGAAGACAGTTGGCTTTATTTAGTAGCTTCTCGAAGAATTTAATGGTGAGTCCCTTGAGCATGAAAGCTATTGGCCCATGGATGCTTTTGAGTAAGATCTCAATCGCGTGTTGTTCCTGTAGCTGAGGTTCACATTTCATGTTAAGATTTCTCCGCCTTAAAGTATAGTCCACTAAAATCTCATTGGGCTTTTGCTTTTCCATCATGAGATCTCCAATAAACACATGATGTTGCGCTCAAGAAAATCTCTTCACGAATAATTGTTCTAATTCGGCGAATGGCTTAACTTATCCATTGGGTAAACCGACATACCAATCAAAATTGATACCTGACAGGTTGCTGACAAACTGTCGGAAAAGCAAGGCTTCGTTACGTCCAATATTGCCACAACTGGCTCGAAAATGTGTTATGTGTTGCATGGAATTTTTAGTCTGGTCGAATATCTTAAAGTTCAGCAACACAAAACCCTTAGGGTAGGGTACAACATCTAACTCCTCTGGGTCAAGTCTACCCTTTAAAACCAATGCACCACCCTTAAATTGGGTTGAGGCCTCCTGAACTTTTTTGACCATTTATTTAAATTCCTTTTCTGGCATTGTGCTTGATTAAAAATCCTTCTTTTATTGCCCATCTCTTTTGCTGAGGCAACTTCTCTTCTTTCATCTGTGATATGTATAATATCTAGTTGATTGACTTCTGAAGAGGCTAACTGTGGGGATTGAGATTGTCCTTATACTATGGTCATGGCTGTCATGGTTGCGGCCATCACTTCTATCCTTTGTTTTTTTCTAGTTGGCTGACTTGCTCGTCCCTTAATAAGATAGCTCTATGCAGCTCATCTATGGGGTTCTCTTCGACGAGAGGTTTCACGTCGTATGGAAATGCAGTGGTTCTAGTATCGATGACATGGATATCCATGAAATCTTCTTCAAGGTACTTGTTAAAGTCAAGATCTTCGTCATCATCAATGGAGACTCCATGTTCTCAGGCCAACTCAGAAATCTCAATCCTGAGTTTTTTTACCTTTTCATTGATTATTGATTCTAGGATTTTCTTAAGATCTCAAGGACCCTGAGGACCCTGTTGGACCTCCTCCACTTGTTCCTCCATCTCGCTGATAATTGTTGCGATAATGTTAGATACTTCAGACCCTGGCTTCATTCCATGATCTTGCCCAGCGGGCTTACTGAACTGTATCGGTACAGCGACCTTGGGTATCCACACCTTTTTATTTGACAATGATGTCTTAATACGGAGTGTCTTAGCAAAGACATCGACATTTCAAGGAGAAGTATGCTCCCATGGCGCAGACCAAATGCAGTACTGGGTAGTCTCTTCATTTTTTCCCTTGGAACTTTAAGAACATTTGTATAGTGGGTGATTGGTAGAATTCTCGGACAGACGTGACTTAATTGGTCGATGGCCTGCGGGTCTAGTGACGGTAGAATCGGTAGTAACAGTGACGGTATCAACTCTACTTCCCAAGCAGAACCAGATAGGAATGCAAGTAGGTAAAGCTTCAATTGACTTCTGGGAGCGTCTGGTAGATCTAGTGTCCTTTAGAATTTCTTTTTTCTTTCAAGGGGATACTGCACGTCCCACTCGTTTGAGTAATTCACCAACTGAACAACCTTCCTTCATAGCTAGTCTCTAAAAAATTGAACTGACTCGGGTGATCAGAGCAGGCTTCTTCCTCTCTTGACTATGTCCTTGAAGTGATGGTAAAGCAGTGGTGATCTTTTGGATACTTTCATACACGTTGGTATCCATTGAGAGATGGAACCTTCTCCCTTGCAGAAGTGGAAAGGTCTCTTGTAATCCTGACTCGTCCTGGTGAGGATCTTCATCATCAGGTACTTCTTTAGGAGTCCGGGCTTTAGTAACCCTCCTAACCTTTCTGTTGTGGTTTCTCCTTTGGGTTTGGGTTAACGGTGCAGTCCTCGAACTTGATCCGATTTCAAATACTGAGGGTGGGACAACTAAAACTTCAGTCAGGTCTTCAACGATCATAATTTCCTTTCCCTTAACAGAAACGGGAAGAATGAACTTGGTGGGTACTGAGGTGCAGTAGTCTTAACCTTCTTACAAGAAGGAAAATCCTAAAGGCAATTTTGGTCAAACTCGACAGACGGCTCCTGAACCCTGAAGAAATGACTTTCATTACAATAAACGGGGCTTTGCTAAGAATGACCTCAAGATCTTCAAATCTGATTTTGAAATTGATGATGGGAGCGACATTGCGGGCATTGCGGCTCATCGGTAGGTCGTAGGAAAAAGTGAGCATTGGGCATGCCATTGCAACAGCTTCAAAAGAGAAATCTCTGGGGTTAGCTATTTGGCCAATACCTTGTAATCCTAATGCAAGCACTAAAAATTAACGGAGGTTGTTCTGTAGATCGGGTAAGTCCTTATTAAATTTGTGGAGGTTTTAAAATTTTAGTAAAAACATTTTGAAAGTAGAAAGATTTAATTAATTCAAGGAAAATTAAAGAGCACGCTATCGGCGGTATTTTTGGGTTGTGGAGTTGCCCGTAAGAAGCTGTCAATCACCGGAATCAAAATCTCGTCGCCCGCTTCGGAAGGACGTTTTAATATTTAGAATACTATGAAATCAAACTAACCCCATATTTTGCATAGAATATCTCTGAATACTCAAAGTTTCATATCCGAAGCAAGTTTTCAAGAAACTGCTCGAGTTTTAGCAAAAACTGCTCTACGAGGTCGTATTGATTGGTTGAAAGGCCTGAAAGAAAACATTGTTCTGGGGGGGATTATACTGGTTGGTACCGGATATCTCCCTCATTTCTCAACCAAATTGAAAGATTTTTTTTAAATGCTCGTCTAGACTAGGGGAACATATTTATATGGTTAAGATGTCACGAAATTAAGCATAATCAAATGGAGAATCAAAATTGGCTCGGGAAGAGAGGGAGTTCAATACCTTTGCTCTGAGAAGGGAAGCTTCAATCAGAGGTGCTCGGCACGTTCGTTGAGGTCCAAGGAGGCTAAGGATTGAGCCTCTAGCTATGGTGTAATGTCTAGGTATGAATTCGACCAAGCTCATTTTTAGGTGTTGGTCTAGAGCTATGTTAGGGTCTCTGTGGAAGGGGATTTGATGGGGCTTCTTCTTATTCCACTGTGGTGATGATGTGGGTGAAGTTAGTTTGACTTTGGTGCACTGTGGAGGTGTGGGAGTTATGTCCTATCTACGGTAAGGTTTTTGAGCTCAAAAATTGAGCTCTGACAAGGGGAATTAGGGCAGGGAAGTGGTTGGATTGCACTGAGGAGGTCTTAAAGAGGCTCTGTGAGCACTTTGGAGGGGTTTCTCTGAGAAATTTTTTCAGCACGCCTCCATGGCTATGGAGGGGAGCTTTTATAAAAATTGGTTTAGGCTAGCTGTCAGGGCCAATGTTTGGGTGCAATGTGATGCTTAGGTGGAGAGCAGAGGGGCTCTAAAATTTAAATTGGGTGAACTGGCCTCTAGGTTAGAATTGGGTAAAGTTTAAGAGGGGGTGGCCCTCAGTTTTGGCTTCTCTGGTGACTAGGCTGGCCGGCCATGGCAGGAGGAGGTGGCTAGGAGTTCAGGAACCTCAGGGGAATCTGTCAAAGCAATTAACTTATGTTGGTCAGAGTCTTTAGCAAGGATATCTTTGGATTGGGCAATTAAGGCAATAAAACCCTTAATTTGGGGGACCCTTGGTCCATAGCTCATTTAGCTTGGGTTAGGTGGTCTTGGCTTAGTCCTAGGGGTCCTAGGATTGGCTGCGGTGGAGTTATTTTGGTCATGTAACTGCCACTGGCGCTTNGTCCACCAAACTCTCAAAGTTTCTTTGAATCTCTTCTCTTTTACAATCACTCAAAACAAAAAAAATAAAAAGGATAAAGTAAATAAAAGTGGTTCCTGAAAATCTCTCCGAACTAACTCACCAAAGAACTTTCAAAACTTGCCAATATTTTCAGGACTCTTTTCTAAGTCCTCTCTTCTTTCTTTTATAGTTTTCTAAGAGGTTCCTTGGGATCTCTTCAAAATGTGTCTTGATTTGATGTATTTGCCCAAAAGACGCACCTTGGGATCTCTTCAAAATGTGTCTTGATTCGATGTATTTGCTATATGTCTTGATTCGATGTATTTGCCCAAGAGATGCATCCTTTCATGATAATTTATGTCCATGGTGGTCAAGAGACGCATCCTTTCATGTCCATGGTGGTTACAACCCCCTATTAAGCCAATGGGTGCCTCAAAAACCTCTTCAAAATTTGTGAAAGTTGATTTTACTCGTCTAGTAACTGCCACTGGNTAAATTAACAACAAGTCTCGATTAAATCCAAAAGTAGCCTAAAACAAAAAGATAAAAACTTATCACAAGTCCTCCACAAAACTCTTGAAGTTCCTTTGAATCTCTTCTCTTTTACAATCACTCAAAACAAAATAACAAAAAAGATAAAGTAGATAAAAAGTTGTTCCTGAAAATCTCTCCGAACTAACTCTCCATAATAGAGCTTTCAAAACTTGAAAGTATTTTCAGGACATTTTTCTAAATCTTCTATTCTTTCTTTATAGTTTTCCAAGAGGTGCCTTGGGACTTCTTCAAAATGTGTCTTGATTCAATGTATTTGCCCAAGAGATGCATCCTTTCATGATAATTTTCAACCATAGNCCTTTCAAAGCTTGCTAATATTTTCAGGACTCTTTTCTATGTCCTCTCTTCTTTCTTTTATAGTTTTCCAAGAGGTGCCTAGGGATCTNAATAATTTTCGACCATGGTGGTTACAAGCACCTATTAAGCCAATGGGTGCCTCAAAAACCTATTCAAAATTCGTGAAAATCAATTTTGTTCATCTAGTAACTGCCACTGGCACTTAAGCGCGGGTTCTTGGCGCTTAGGCATGGCCTTCTTTATTTAATCGACACTTAAGCGCTGAATTTGGCTCTTAGGCGCCAAAACTCTTTTGCACAATTTTTCACATTTTCCTCCAAATTTGAGCCTTTATCACTCCTTTAAGCATTTTTCCATTTTTACTTGTATATGTAAGAGAAACACAAAAAATTCCTTCCATTAAAGCGCAATCTCTCAAAAATATGTATAAAAATGTGTCTAAAAATACTATATATTTTAGGTGTATCAGTGCATGAGACAGATTCTTTTACTTTTGTCAAGGATTTTGGTTTGACTAATATATCCAAGTGGAATGTTTTCTAGATTTGGAATTGAATTAGGACACTCATAGACAAATCTAATTTATCTATTATTTTAAGTCATGTTTTTCGAGAAGGTAATTCCCCCGGGGATTGGTTGGCCAGGTACGAGAAGATTATGGGTAACCTTATTATCGATATTTCACCTTCGCACCAGTTAAAGTTGCTGTTATAGGGTGGCTCTTTGGATTTGCCTTTCATCAGGAGATAATGTTTTTATTTTGGTACTATTTGCTGGTCCTTGCGGCGGTGTCTTTTATTTGGGGTTTTTGGGTTTTTGGGGGTTTTCACAATATTGGGTTCTATGTTCCATGGTGCACTTGCCTTGCGGGCAAGATTTTTTGGGCGTTACAGTTTTGGTTTTTGCCTTTGTTGGAACTTGATGACCTAGATGAAACTTTTGTTGGAAGGTTTTTTCTCTCCTATGAAGTACCTTTAATCGTTTTACATGACTAAGGTTTTACTGGATGACCTTCTATGCTTTTTTGTTTGGGAGCCCATCCTTCTGCATGATTGTGATTACTGTGTTTTTAGTATTTATTTTGGTCTCCACTTTTTCTGGGTGCAGCTATTTTTTTCTTAGATACTTTTGGTTTATTTTATTATGATGGGTTGTTTTGGTAATATTTTTGTTTTCTGGTTTCGTTTAGCTGAGCATGGGGGGATTTCATTATGCTTTCTTCTTTGGAGTCGTCTTTTCCTCCCTTGCTATACCTTCATATGAATCAACTTCTTCCTTCATGATTTCTTCTTATATATGCAGGTGCCCTCTTTGGTTGATCAGGTCAACGCGGGATTTTGCTTAAACTACATTCGATCGAGGTTGAAGGTCGTCGCTGCGATCAAGCTATTTTTGCTTCCATCTTATAACTCGTCTCGGGATATCTCTGAGTGGCTTTGCACTCCTTGACTACAGTTATTCAACCTTCCATCCCATCGTCTTCATTTTCTTTGCCCATTTCTTTATGTTTTTGTTTCTTTTATGGGTATACTATGGTCAGATATTCATGTCTACTCTTTTTGGTTTACCTTTCATTTCTTATTTTTGATTTTATGTCTCTAATTTGGGTGTACTTTGATGTCTTTTTTGTTTGGTCTTGGGAACCCCCTAGCGTTTAGCGGGGGATCCCCTCCCTACCCAACATTTTGTGATTAACGTGTAAGAGCCGTAAATCTCTCTTTATATATATATATATATATATATATATATATATATATATATATATATATATATATATATATNCAAATTTGTGAAAACTGATTTTACTCATCTAGTAACTGACACTGGCGCTTAAGCACGGGGTTTTAGTGCTTAGGCGTGGCCTTCTCTGTTTAACCAGCGCTTAAGCGTCGGATTTGGCGCTTAGGCGCCAAAACTCTTTTACATAATTTTTTACCTTTTTTGCTCCAAATTTGATCCTTTTTCACTCCTTTAAGCATTTTTTTCATTTTTAATTGTATTTGCAAGAAAAACACCAAAATACATTCCATTAAAGCGCAATATCTAAAAAATAGGTATAAAAATGTGTCTAAAAACACTATATATTTTAGGAGTATCAAAATCCCCCAAACTTAAAATGTTACTTGTCTTCAAGTGACACTTCAATCTTTAAAAACTAACTCAAGTGACACTAATCTTTAAAAACCACAAATAAGGGTCCCCTCTCAACGATGAACTTCCAGATGAGAAGATACTACAAATGGAATTCTCCAGGGCACAACACTGGGAAATGTATTTTGACGGTGCTTCATCAGCTAGGAAAAATAAAGGATCAGGCACAGTCATACCGACCAAAGCAGGAATTGGTTTGGTTTTCATCACACTAAATAAGGGTATGCTTAGGTTCTCCTAATAGAGCCATGTATGAACAACGAAGAAAAATATGAAGCCTTAATTATCGAGTTGGAGTTAGCAATCTCGATGGACATAACAGACATTGTCATCTATGGAGACTCACAACTCGTCATCTAATAAGTCACCGGACGATACAAGATTTTGAAGCCAAGGTTAGCAGAATACCATTAGTACACGATGAAGCAACTGGAGTAAATTTCCAATGTAACTTTCTATTGGATTTCTAGGGGAGATAATTCTCATGTTGACGCACTAGCAAAACTCGCTAAGGAGCTAGCATGTCCCCAGGAGGATTCCGTTGATATTACAGTACAAGGAAGACAAGTTTTGTCTCAAGTCGACCTCAACAATCTACCCAAGCTTGGAAAAGAAAAAAAATGATGATTGCGGTTGCTGATAATAATGAAGATCGGCATAAGCCACTAATAGAATACTTGCACATTGGAAAGCTGCCGGAGGACAAGTCAGCAGCACACTAAATCACAAAAAGGGCTATGTCATGCGCCTTAGTGGGTGATATCCTCTATAGAAGATCATTTGATCACATATGGCCACGATGCCTTAGCAGAACAGAAGCACAAAATATTGTCAAATAAGTACACGTCGGATTGTGTGGTGCTCACCAGTCAGGACCAAAAATGAAAATGAAGATCAAGAGACTAGAATATTATTGACCAGCAATGATATCCGACTATATGGATACAGCCAGAAGATGTCACCAGTACCAAGTGCATGGGGTGGTCTTGCACCAACCTCCAAATGTGCTACACCCAACAGTCGCCTCGTGGTCATTCGAGTGTTGGGGCACGGACATAATAGGCCCGATAGACCCTCAATCTTCTAAAGGACACAGATTTATACTTGCTGCTACAGACTACTTCTCCAAATAGGCAGAGGTAGTGTCGTTACGAGAGGTTACATCATAGCACATTCTTCAATTTTTCAAGAGCCAAATCATCTATCATTTCGGAGTTCCGCGAAGAATAATTTTCGACAATGAGACAGCTTTTAAAAGCACAAAAATCAACAATTTCGTCAAATGACATGGGATAGATGGGAGATACTCTACAATTTACTATCCCATAGCAAATGGATTGGCTGAAGGCTTCAACAAGACATTGGTATTGATTTTGAAGAAAACACTGGATGAAAACAAAAGAGATTGGCACAAAATATTGTTAGAATCTTTGTGGGCCTATCAGAGGACATTCAGGACTCCCACTCAGTGTACACCCTATATGCTCGTGTACGGGTCTGAGGCCATACTACCACTAGAAATCAAGATGTCGTCTCCCAGAGTCGCTCTTGCAAACCAAATAACAACAGAAGAAAGTGCAAAGCTTAGGCTCAAGGAACTAGAGACTCTTGAAGTAAAAAGACTTGAAACACGACAACATTTAGAACTTTATCAGGCAAAGATGGTACAAGCTCATGAAGAATTGGCCCGCCCAAGGACATTCAGAGTTGGTGACCTCATCCTCGTGCCAAAAGGCCTATTTTTGCACACCACAAGATAGGTGGAAAATTCAAGCCAACTTGGGAGGGACCATTTGTTGTTAAAAAGGTTTACGTAGGAGGAGCCTACCTGTTTGTAGATTTCTGGGGTGAAAGACCCATGCTACAAATCAACGGACGATACCTGAAGACATACTACGCGACTTGACATTACTTGCCTTCACTTGATTTGAAATTTTGAAATTTTAATTTTTTTGGGGTTATTTATGTGGTCAAAAGTCTGTGACTGAGTCGAAAATTTTTGTAACAAAATTAACCTCAACATAATAAAAATTTTTGAAAATTACACACTTCAAAATAAAAAAAAATCAACCAGTTAAAATCAAAATTTGAAAAATTAAATGTGATAAAAACAACAAGAAAAGAAAATAAATCTATTGAGTGGATTCTTTCGATTTCGAGGCCTCTTAATCTTCACTCGCACAACATGACTATCCTTGTCTGCATTAACTTTTCACATCCCTGCAGAGTTGTACATTCTGCGCAAAGCCCCACAAAATTCTACATATCTTCCTAAAAATGTTAGCCTTTTTCACATAACACATATCTTTGGGTTCATTACCTTTTAATTCTCATTTTCGAATCAGTCCTTAATTTCTATTTCAATATTTTCGAGGTCAGTCCTTACCTTTCGACACTCTCTTTTTAGATTGATCACTACCTTTCAATTCTTATTTTTGAATCAGTCCTTAATTTCTGATTCATTACTTCTAAGGTCGGTCCTTACCTTCTGACACTCTCTGTTGAGATTGATCACTACCTTTCAACTCTCATTTGTGAATCAGTCCCTAACTTCTGATTCACTACTTTCGAGGTCGGTCCTTAACTTCTGACACTCTCTTTTGAGATAAATCTGTACCTTTCAATTCTCATTTTTGAATCAGTCCTTAACTTCTGATTCACTCCTTTTTGAGGTCGGTCCTCACCTTCCGACTCTCTTTTGAGATTGATCATTAACTTTCAATTCTCAATTTTGAATCAGTCCTTAACTTTTGATTGACGTCTTTCGAGTTCGGTACCTACATTCCGACTCTCTTTCTGAGAGTGATGCCTAAATTTTAATTCTCATTTTTGGATCAGTCCTTAACTTCTGATTAACTATTTTGAGGTCGGTCCTTACCTTCTGACACTCTCTTTTGAGATTGATCATTAACTTTCAATTCTCATTTTTGGATCAGTCCTTAACTTCTGATTCACTACTTTGAGGTCGGTTCTTACCTTCCGGCACTCTGTTTTTAGATTGATCATTAACTTTGAATTCTCATTTTCAGATCAGTCCTTAACGTCTGATTAACTCCTTTGAGGTCGGTCCTTACCTTCCGACACTCTCTTTTGAGATTAATCATCAACTTTCAAAACTCATTTTTAGAATCACTCCTCAACTTCTAAATCGCTCCTTTCGAGGTCTGTCCTTAACTTCCGACTCTCTTTCGAGATTGATCCTTAACTTTTAATTCTCACCCTGGAATCAGTTCTTAACTTTTAATTCCCGCTTTTGAGGTCGGCCCCTAATTTTCGATTCTCTTTTAGAAATTCTTACTTAAATTTCAAATTTTCACCTTAAGGTTGGTACTTAAGTTTCGACTTCCTTTAGATTTATACCTAAATCTCAAATTCCCACCTCAGAATCAACACTAATATATTGATTATCATCCTCTATGGACACTGGAAACTTAATAACTCAAAACCTACTCTCCAATCTATAGCGAGAGTTCCTACCTCTTGACTTCAATTAAATATTTATCAGCTAATTCCCCAATGGAAACAAATAAGACACACAATTATACACTCCTTTTTGCATCTGTTGACTTAGGAGCATTGTATTGGTTTTATTGATCTCGTCGGTCAACACCAATACGTGCAGTGTGCTTTCCCAGCACACCACACCTATTAAGGGTCCATTTGTTGACCTCACTTTTGGTTGAGGTCTAGTTTTTTCCTCTTTAGTAGCCTAGGGTCTAGGCATAGGTCTTTCCTATTGACTATTCCTAGAAAACTAGAAAAGGAGCCCTCACCATTAGAAATTCTAAAATCCTCCTTACTCAATTTGAAGTTCCACATATTGGTCCTAACCTCTAACACTTAGTAGGTGGAGGGCCATTATGGGGGAGCTCAAGATGAGTTCCCATAAGACTGCTTACCCTTAGGGTTGACTCTGGGTGTTGGTCTAGAGCTCAGGTACTCACCTCACTCATAATCACTCACAAATACAAATCTAAAATTTCTTGACTTTGATCCCTTGATACTTTTGGGTTGCTCATGTAGAGGGTCCCCTAAACCCACTAGCCCTAGGCTAGGTTTTAGCTAAGACCAGTACATAGAGGACCCAAATGGGGTTTCCATTGGTCCATGGCTTATTTATGGTGGTCAACCTCCAATTTTACCAAAAATACCCAACATAGTCTTTTGTCCCTAAACTCCCCCAAATTACCTAAGTATCCTTGAAACCTTAAATTTGGCCAAAATTCCAAAATTTACCCAAAATACCTAAATTTGTTCAAAAATCATTTCAAATCTTTTGAAAACATCCAAATTACCCAAAATCACCAAAAATTGCCAAATTACCAAAATGCCCCTCCTTAGCCCAAAATTTCAAAATTCCAAAAAATTCCAAAATTTCCTAAAAGCTTCCAATTATTCCTAATTTCATTTTTTTCAACTACCATATGACCCAATTTAACCAATTTGAGCATTTTGACCAAAACCTTTGAATGTCTTTAAAGGCTCAATTTCCCTAAATTCACTTCAAATGTCAATTAATTTGGTCTCAATTTCCCTAAATTTCAATTCTAAACTCAAATTCACTTTCTATATGACCAATATAAACAAAATCCATGTATAATTGGCCCATGCTTTGAGCCCAATGTTGATCTAAGTCAAACCCCCAATTTTGGCCCTATGACATGGTTCCTCCAAATTGAACCCCATGGCCTACTCCATTGGTCTAAATTTGAATCCTAAACTCTTCATAACACTCTTAAAAATCAAACTTGACCTTAAATTGGCCTTGGCAAACCCTCAATTTCATTTAATTTCAAACCAAATCCAAAAATCCCTAATTTTTCCCTAAATTGGTCAGGTCTCAACATTTCACCAAATTGATTGTCTTAAACCCAAAATTGGCACCTAATTTATGTTGAAAACTCTTTATAAGGTTCCTAATGACCATCTTCAACAATAAATTTGGACTTAGCTCAAGGATAGCCCAATCTAGACCCAAGTCTAGCCCAACATGCCTAAATTGACCAAATGTCCAAAATTCTCCAAATTGGACCCCCCAATTGAACTCAAAATCATTGCAATCCTTCACCAAAAATCTTCATTGAAATCATCTACATCAAATGCATCAATAAATTGGGTCAATTGACATGGCTAACCTAGCCCAAACCCAAGTTTTGGTCACTTGAACTCACATTGGACCTATGCACTAAAGTTAGCCTAACCACCCCAAAGCCACCAAATTAATAACCCCACGGCCATTAGTTGGACCCTAGTGACCATTCTAAACTCCATAATACCACCTAAGCTAAGCTATGGACTAAAGGTACCCAAAATTAAGGGATTTAGTTTCCAAAATTGCTTAAGCTTAAGATTTTTTGCCAAAACAAAGCCCAAACTTATTTATTGCTGTGACATATTTCTCTGAGGTCCCTGTGCCCTCTGGCCACCTCCCCTAGCCTGGTCGGCTGGCCTAGTGGCTGGAAAACACCAAAACCGTGAGCCACCCCCATGGAATCAAACCCATTTCAAACATAGAGACCGCCTCACCCAAATTAATTGTTAGAGCCTCTCTGCCCTCCACCTAAGCTTCACTTTTCACCCCTTAGTTGACCATGATAGCAAGACTTAAGCCATTTTTAAAAAAGCTCAAATCCACGGCCATGGAGGTAGTGCTGAAAAATTTCTCAGAGAGACCCCTCCAAATTGCTCCCAGAGACTCCTTGAGACCTCCTCAGCTCAAGTCAACCACTTTCCCCCACTGATCCCCATTGTGGAAGCTCAATTTAAAGCTTAAAATTCTACCAAAAGCTAGGATAGAGATCACCACACCTCCACAGTCCATCAAACTTAAATTAAAATCACCCACTCCTTCACTATAGTGAAAGAAGGAGAAGCCCCATCAAATCCCCCTTCCACAGAGACCTAGCATAGCTCTAGACCAACACCTAAAATTGAGCTTAGTAGAATTCATACCTAGACCTTTCACCATAGCAAGAGACTCAATCCTTAGCCTCCTTGGACCTCCATGAACGTGCCGAGCACCGCTGATTGAAGCTTCCCTTCTCAGAGCCAAGGTATTGATCTCCTCCTCCTCCCGAGCCTATTTTGATTCTCCATTTAATTAGGCTTAATTTAATTGAATGATTACCGTATGGTTGTATTCTTCACATATAGATGAGCATTTAGAAACAAACCGCACTTAATTTGGTTAAGAAATAAGTTAGATCTTAATATTTGAAAATGGATGGTTCTCGGGATAAGGCATTGGGGACGATGATGGGGAGCTGTCCGATGGCGTGTTTACTTCATCAACGGATGGGATCTAGCCATACAACTCCTTCATACATGAACCGCGGGCCGAGTCAGCGCTGAGATGGATGGCGACGTCAAATGGGAGCGCACCACGTGGAGTTTCGGAGCCGCCATAGGTTGACATGGCGAGAGTTTTCTTAAGTGACTTCGGTCATTTAANACACTATTAAATACGGGATAGCTCATCAAGATAATGTAATTAATTTTCTTTTTTTTTTAATATTCTCTAAAAATATAAGATAGTCAAGGAACTAATTGTATAACCAAATATCTGTTGGGTTGATTCAGATCAAGTTGACATAGTTCATTAGACCATGTTCAAGGCTAGTTAGAAAAATTAGAAGGATCAATCTACTGCAGTAATCAAGATTATAATAAAATTACCAACCGAGTTCAAATCNATAACACTATAAAAGCGTACCTGTCATCTTCTTGGCATTCTCGCTGAAAGATTAGTTTTTACAACATGTATATAATGTTTAAGTAAATTGCAAGTGTAGACGAAGGTGTATCTAACAGACTCCAAACTATGACTTATTGCGTCCCAGATGATCTTAGTGGATGATTTTAGAACGAAATATAACAAGTTCAATTTGTCCTTCAAAATATCCAAGACATTCCAAAGTGTTCGGGGAATGACCACAAACTGGTTTAAGGATCTCTTGAAACATTTTGAGTTCACTTTGAACTTATCAAATAATTCCTTTATTCATTCAAGGTCAATTTAAAAAGGTTACCCTGCTACTCAATGAACTTTGACATTTTCATCATCCCAATGGCAAGGTATTCAGTTAATCAGTCGATATTTCACTTAAGAGTTATGTAAGTGAATACGATTAAGGCAATTTTTAAATCATTAAAGATTTTGTGCCCACCACGAAAGTCGAGCTTGTAGTGTTTAGAGGTGTTTATCATCAATGATGCTATTCTTTCTAAACCCCATCAAATAATTTTAAATATCAAGCCTAGATCACTACCAGGCCCTTAATAATCTCAATGGGAGAAAAAATGACAATTGTGAAAATTTTAGTTTAGATGGTATGTATTCTTATTGAGATCATATAATCATCAATAGTGGGCTTAAAATAAGTGACCTATCATCCTCCTAGCCTAAGCCCATCACTTCAGAATCATTTGACTTTTTATTAACTTCCAAATCCCGATAATTTAGAAGATTATAATTTTGTTCTTATTATGGAAATGTTGCAAATTGGTTTCTACTTTTTAACCCATTGTGTTTCAATCATCCAAGAGTATTCACTAAGATCAAAATTACCCATTTTCCCTTTGATTAGTCCTAAATTTTAATTAATGCACGAGAATCTAAAATTACTATTTTTCCCTTGGGGCTCTCCACTTCATAAGTCATTAAGCACAATCTAAATGAACTTTAAAATGCACTATTTATGGGGTAGTTAAAACATCAGAGGAGAAAATATTGTTTTCAAATTTAATTTAATTTAAATAGTTATCTTAACTTAGAAAATAGGATTTTCAACATTAATTTATTTAACCAATCTAAATAAAATTTTTTATGGGGCCAAATATTAGAGATTCACTTGGGTCAGACAAACATATAGGCAAAATTCCATTTTTTTTAATTTAATTTTACAATTATTTATTGATTTTTAGTGATTTAATTAAATAAAAAATATGTTTTAATTACAAAGATTATTTTTTTATATTTTTATGAAACCTCTCTGAGTCCAGAGAACTCAAAGATATAAATTTTATATTTTTATGATTTTTAATTTTATTATTATTATTATTATTATTTTAATGAAAAATAAGAAAAATACATTTTTAGGCCCTTAAAAATTTATTTTTAACTTAAAAAAATTTAGAAAAATATATTTTAATGATTCTCAAGTGATTAAAAAACCATTAGGCACATTTTGAATTATTTTTGCATTTTTTGAATTTTAAATTATTTCTAATTATTTTAAATTTAAAATATAGTTCAAAAATAAAGTATTTTCTCCAAAATAATTTTTACTTTTTCTAAGTGCCCCCGATCAGAAGGAACTTAGAAAACCACTTTTCATAATTTTTTTAAGTGTATTTAATTTAATATAATTATTTTTGAACAAAACTATAATTTTCCTTATAAAATCAACTTTAATGCTCAAACTTAATTAAATAAATTTCAAATTTTTACATTGAATCAACATGATTCTTCTACACAATGTGGAATTGATTTGATTGATTTTTGAATAATATTTAATTTAAAAAAATTAATACAAGATATACACATTTAATTAACTATAGAAATGCACAGAAGTATTCAAAGCATCATGATATTTTTTCTAAGCTTCCCTGACTACAGGAAACCTACTAAAATTTATCTCATAATTTTCCAAGTGATGTTTCAATTTATATAATTAATTAAGCCAACTAGCCATCCATGCTTCAAAATTGGGGTTACAAGCATAGAGATGCTCTCTAACCTTCGAAAAATCAAAGAACATCTCCTCTGTCATAAGGAATAAACCCTAAAAATTTCAAAATATGTTGAGAAATATTTAATTAAAATAAAGTAAAATAATACGAAGAGTATTTAATTAATTAAAAGTCAGAGAGTTAATAAATAATTCTTATTTCTAGTCCACATTATTCTCCTCTATTCGTTGAGCTAAGGAGTATTTTTATTTTATTGTTATGATTTTTCTATGCAAAGTTATAGATTTTCTAGGTTTACCTATGCACCAAAAATATATGAATTTTTAAACCTATATTTTGTAATCTTTTTTGGTGATATTTCACTTTAAAGGAAGGTATTTTTCATATTTTATTGTAGGTTGATGAATTTTAGCACATGAAGCAAAAAAGAATGAAATTTGGAGTCAAAATGACGTTTTGGAAGAAAAACTCAGCACCGACGATGCCAACATCGCCAGGATGAAGGAGGAGTCTAGAACAGTGGGGGTGTCGACGGCCCCATCGTGGGCGCCACGGCCCCATCGTGGGCGCCAACAACGCCAATGTTAAAGCTGGGCAAATTTCTAGAAGATTCGATGAATTTGGATGCTTCTAGAATAATTATTGGATACACATCCTGGAAAACTAACATTGTGCTTTATTTCGAGCAAAAATTGATCAGTAAAAGGGGCCTAGTGTGTCATTGAGTTTACTTGAGTGTTCCATTGTGTGTATTGTTTAGTGTTGTGAGTCTGAGTGTGATTTCTCCTAAGAGTTGTTAGAGAGAGAGAAGTGAGAGATTTCTTCTTCCATATCTTTGAAGAGAGAATCAAGAGTTTTGTAAAGAGACAATGAGTCCAAGAGAGGCTACAAGGGATGTGCTTTGAGGAAGAGTTAAAGATAAGTAGTGTTTGTTCATTATTGTTGTATAAAATTTCTTTTATTTATGAAATTTGTATTTTTTCATATCTTTCTCATTAGGGTCTGATTAGTTTTCTTTGTCATTCTCACTAATCTGAGATATGATGAAATTAATAGATAATTTGGATGCGCCAATTTTAAAATATAATATAAATTGTGATGCTTTTTAACTCCGTTCTTAATTTACATTTCAATTTGGCCAATTGAAATGTTAACATCTATGGTGAAACATACTATCTAGAAAATGGAGTATGAGTTTTACAACAAAGTGAGAATAACATTCAATTCCTTAAAGGAGTGTTTTGTTCAGGGAATTAGGTGCAAATAAATGGTAAAATATATATTACTGGGTAAAGAATTGGAGATTATAGGGTGACAGACTAAAATCCTCAATTTATTCTTAGTGCTTAAGAACTAAATCGAGAGTTAGCCTTCAGAGGAAGGGAAGTGAGAGCTCTAGAGTGAGAGACAGTATCCCCCGAGCCTAACCATTGATTTAAAGACTAAACCTGAGATTAGCCAATGATTCTCTATAACACTTGACTAAGGAAAGAGAATTAAAATTGCTCCTATTTAGCACAATACAAATTCAAACCATTTATCCCTCTCATTTAACCAAAAACTCATTGTAGTGGAAAAGATGTTATCTCATATTATATAACTTCATCACAAAAACATAGTTTGGTAGTGATTGTTTAGGTGTGGGCTTTGGCTTCTTTCACTCTTGTTAAGGTGTGGGCACAAGCAATTGAAGTTTAGTGGAGTGTGGAGGTGTATTGGGTTCTGTCCTGGTTTCTGGCANCCCTATTTATCTATTTAAACCATGTGTGCCACCTCGACCTACGACGGATCCGAAGGCATGCGTGGCATGCTCTGGTTGGACGCCGCCATCCACGTAGCTTGCTGACTCGGGCCACTGTTTATGTCCCGTAGCACTGTCCGACTCGATCTGCCCTGTCCATTTGATACACGCTTGATCAAATGGCTCACCGTAATCATCCCCGATAGAATGATCCCGTGCCCGTCCACACTAAAACCCTAAGATCTCAGCCTAGAAACCAATCGTGCCCGTCCAGACTAAAACCTTAAGATCTCGGCCTAGACTCAACCAAATCACTTCGGGTTTGATTTTATAGACTTGTCTAAGTACGACAAACACATCCATACGATTAATGTACCATGAAATCAAGCCTAAGTAAATGGGGAATCAAAATGAGCTGGGGAGGAAAAGAAGTTTTATGCCTTTGCTCTAAGAAGGGAGGCTTCAATCAGAGGTGCTTGGCACATTTGTTGGGGTCCAAGGAGGCTAGGGATTAAGCCTCTGGTCTTGGTGTAAAGCCTAGGTATGAATTCGACCAAGCTCGATTTCAGGTGTTGGTCTAGAGCTATAGTGGAGGCTATTTCAGAGGGTAATTTGATGGGGCTTTGTCTTCTCTTGCTGTTGTGAAGGTGTGGGCACAAGAAATTGAAGTTTGGTGGAGTGTGGAGGTGTGTTGGGTTCTGTCCTGGTTTCCGACAAGGCTTGAAGCTCAAAATTGAGCTCTGGCAATTGGAATGAGTGAGGGAAAATGATTGGAATGCACTAAGGGGATCTTAGGGAAGCTCTGTGTGAAGTTTGGAGAGGCCTCTCAAGGAAAATTCCAGCACACCTCCCTTGGCCGTGGGAGGTGAGTTTTTATAAAAATGGCCATGGGGTGGCTCCCAAGGCATGAGTTTGGGTGCATTGTGGTGCTTAGGTGGAGGGTAGAGGAGCTCTTCAATTTGATTTGGATGAGCTGGCCTCNGAAAATTGAGCTCTGGCAATGAGAATGGGCGAGGAAAAATGGTTGGAATGCACTGAGGGGATCTTAGGAATGCTCTGTATGAAGTTTGGGGAGGCCTCTCTAAGAAAATTTCAGCACACCTCCCATGGCACTGGGAGGTGAGTTTTTATAAAAAATGGCCATGGGGTGTTTCTCAAGGCATAAGTTTGGGTGCCTTGTGGTGCTTAGGTGGAGGCTAGAGGAGCTCCATAGTTTGATTTGGATGAGCTGGCCTCTAGGTTTGATTTGGGTGAGGTTCCATGGGAGTGNAGCCACTAGGCTGGCTGGCGGTCCATGGTGAGGTGGCTAGGAGCTCAGGGAACCTAGAGGAATCCATCACAACAATTTAATGCAAATGTGCTGCCGGCTGTCCAGGGGTAGGTGGCTAGGAGCTCAGGGAACCCAGAGGAATCCATCACAACAATTTAATGCAAATGTGCTTTGATTTGGCAAAGATATCTTAAGGATGTGCTTTTTTGGAAATAAGAGCCCTTCATTTGGGGGACCTTTGGTCCATGGCTTGATTTAGGTGGTTTCATGGTGTTTTGACTGGTCACTAGGTCCAACTAATGACTGTGGTGGAGTTAATTTGGTGGCTTTAAGGTGGTTAGGACTCATTTAGTACATGGGCCCAAGTGGGTGCAAATGACCAACACTTGGGTTTGGGCCAGGTTATCCATGTGAATTGGCTCAATTGATTATTGCATTTGGTGTATATGATCACAAGGAACAACTTTGGTGAAGAATGGAAATGGTTTTGAGCCCAAAAAGGGTCAATTTGAGGGAATTTTGAATTTTAATCAATTTGGTTATGTTGGGCTAGGCTTGGGTCTAGCTGGGGGTCAATTTGAAGGAACTTTGAACTTTAATCAAATTGGTCATGTTGGGCTAGGCTTGGGTCTTGGTCAATTTGAGGGAATTTTGAACTTTAATCAATTTGGTCATGTTGGGCTACGCTTGGGTCTAGCTAATTTGAAGGAATTTTGAACTTTAATCAATTTGGTCATGTTGGGATAGGCTTGGGTCTAGCTAAGTTAGCCTTGGGATAAGTCCAAATTGATTGTTATAAATGATCAATAGGGATCTCATGAAGAGTTTTGAATATGAATTTCATGCCAATTTGGAGGTTAAGACAATCAATTGGGTGAAATTTGGGGACTTAGCCAATTTGGGGCTAAATTTGGNGACTCAAAAACCTCTTCGAAATTTGTGAAAACTGATTTTACTCATCTAGTAACTGCCACTGGTGCTTAAGTGAGGGGTCTCGACGCTTAGGAACAGCCTTCTCTGTTTAAGCGGCGCTTAAGCGCCAGATCTGGCGCTTAGGCGCCAAAATTCTTTTGCACAATTTCTCACATTTTTGCTCCAATTTTGATCCCTTTTCACTGATTTTACTCATCTTGTATCTGCAAGAAGAACACAAAAATACTTTCCATTAAAGCGTAATATCTCAAAAATAGATATAAAAATGTGTCTAAAAACACTATATATTTTAGATGTATCAAAATCCCCCAAACATAAAATGTTACTTGTCCTCAAGTGACACTTCAATCTTTAAATCAAATATGTATGATATGTATATGATTTTCTTTAGGAGTTACTAAAATTTAGATTTAGAAATATAGTAATCCAATTTAGAAAAAATAATTTGTAAATGAGACCAACTTATTGTCTGAAAATTTTTAATGTTAAGAATTATGAAAATATGAGTTCCTATCTAATTCAATAATATTATAAGTTCTCTAAATTTAGATTTTAGTTCTTTTATTTTCTCTACTTAAAAATTTTTATTAAAAATAATTTTACTTAATATATTATATTTATAAGCTTAAGATTTTATTAAGTCTTATACTTCAAAAAGATCAAATGTAGAACCATCTTTTGATTAGGCACTAATTCTCAAGCTTCTCCTCCCTTACATTTCTTTTTTTCTTTTCTTTTTTTCTTTTTCTTTTCTTTTTCTTTTTCTTTTATTTTTCTTTTTCAGGCAAGGATTACTATATTTGGATAGGCATTTAATGATTTTGAATTCCACTTCTCCTTTCCTTAAGTAAAGCCTTGATATAAAACTTTTACTTATAGATATAATAATAGTTTTGAAAATCATTTTAATAAAAGACTGATATAAATCTTTTACTTATAAATATAATAATAGTTTTGAAAATTATTTTAATAAAAGAAATTTAAGTATTGAAAATAAAAGTCTAAATTATGTAAATTTTTTCAAAAATACAATTTTTCTTACTAAAGATAGTCACTTATATTAATCATTTTCTATACTAAAAGTTTTTAACTTAAAGTTTTTCTTCATTCTTACTAAAGATAGTCACTTGTTAATCATTTTCTATACTAAAAATTTTTAACGTAAAGTTTTTCTTCATTACTTAAAATTTTAACTAAATTTTCTGACTCATTTCTAAAATCAAATTTTACTTCCCTAACATAACTTCATATACATAATCAATTTTTCTTTTAAAATCAAATTCACTTGTAGTACATTTGAGAACAAATAAAATTCCAGTTGTGAAAATGTTTTTCATCCCCCCAAACTTAAATTTTTAATAGATTAAATAGTTTAGTTTAACATGTGGAGATTCAAATAGACTTCTAAACAGTGGGTATAAAAGCAAATAACACACTAACATGATAAAAGAAAAATACAGGGCAGCAGTTTCTGAATTTCAAGTTTAAGATCTAAGCTAGCAAGATTTTCTACTTTATAACAAATATGAAATCAAGTTAAGTTCTAAACTAACTAAATCACAGTACTAAACACAAAACAACAACTACTACCCTAAAATTTCAAAANGATATCCCTTAATTTTGGGGACCTTTGATCCATGGCTTGATTTAGGTGATTTCATGTTGTTTGGACTGGTCACTAAGTCCAACTAATGGCTGTGGTGGAGTTAATTTGGTGGCTTTAAGATGGTTAGGTCACATTTAGTGTATGAGTCCAAGTGGGTGCAAAAGACCAAAACTTGGGTTTGGGCTAGGTTAACCATGTCAATTGGCCCAAATAATTTTTGCATTTGGTGTATATGATCATAAGGAACAACTTTAGTGAAGGATGGAAGTGGTTTTAAGCTCAATTAGAGGGTCAATTTGAAGGAATTTTGAAATTTAATCAATTTGGTCATGTTGGGCTAAGCTTGGGTCTAGCTTGGGTTAGCCTTGGGCTAAGTTCCAAAATTATTGTTGTAAATGGTCAAAAGGGACCTCATGAAGAGTTTCCAATATGAATTGGATGCCAATTTGGAGGTTAAGGCAATCAATTGGGTGAAATTTAGGGACTTAGCCATTTCCAAGATTAATTGGATGCCAATTTGGAGGTTAAGGAAATCAATTGGGTGAAATTTGGGGACTTAGCCAATTTTGGGGATAAATTTGAGAATTTTGGATTTTGGCCGAAATCAAATGGATTTGAGGGTTCACCAAGGCTAATTGATGGTTGATTTTGATGTATAGGAATGTTATAAAGATTTTCCCACATTAATGGTGGCCAATTGACTAGGCTATGGGTTCAATTTGGTGAGATTAGGCCAGTTGGTCAAAATTGGGGTTTTGACCCAAATTAAAATTGGGCTCAAATCATGGACCAATTGAGCTTAGATTTGGTTTATTTTGGTCATAAGAAAAGTGAATTTGAGTTTAGGATTGGAATTGGGGTCAATTGAGATCCATCTGATGGACATTTGAGTTGGATTTGGAGAAATTTGGGTTTTAAAGCGCAATTTGGGGATTTTAGTAAAAGATGGAAAAATTGGCCAAATTGGGTTATGTGATATTTGAGAGAAATGAAATTAAAATTATTTGGGATTTATTGGGATTTTCTGGTAATTTTTGGAATTTTGGGTCCAAGAGGGGTATTTTGGTAATTTGGGGGTGTTTTAGGGGTAAAAGACCAAGATGGGTATTTTGGTAGAGTTGAGGTACCAATCATCACCAATAAGCCATGGACCAATGGAAAACCCATTTTGGTTCCTCTACATGTGGTCTTAGCTAAACCATAGTCCTAAGGTTAGTAGCTTTAGGGGATCATCTACATGAGTATCCCAAAAGATCAAGGGATCTAGGTTAGAAATTTGAGTTCATGGTTGTGAGTGATTGTGAGTGTAGATGAGGTAGTGAGTGCCTTAGCTCCAGAACAACACCCAAGGTCAACCCTAAGGTCCAACAATCCTAAGGGTGACTCATCTTGAGTTTCCCCCACATTGACCCCGCCTACTAAGTATTTAGAGGTTTAGAGCAATATGTGAAACTTCAAGTTGAGTGGAGAAGGGTTTGGAATTTCTAGTGGTGAGGGTTCTATGTCTAGTTTTCTAGGAATAGTCAACAGGAAAAGTCCTATGGCTAGACCCTAGGCTAGTAAAGAGGAAAAACTAAACCTCAACAAAAAATGAGGACAACAAATGGAGCCTCAATAGGTGTGGTGTGCTGGGAAAGCACACCGCGCGTATTGGCGTTGACCGACGAGATCAACAAAAACCAATACAAACTTCTAAGTCAACATACCCAGAAGTACGTGTAGAGTTGTGTGTGTGATTTGTTTCTGCCGGGGAATTAGCAGGTGATCGTCTGGTTGAAATCAAGGAGTAGGGATTCTCGCTGGGTATCGGAGAGTGAATTTTGAGTTTTGAAATTTCAAAAATTTCCAAAGGATGGGAGTCAAAATGTAAGTGCCGACCCTGAGATGGGAATTGAAATTCAAATATCAACTCAAAAAGAGGGAGAGAGAGAGAGAGAGTCGGAGTGTAAGGACCGACCACGAATGTAATGAATCCGAAATGTAGGATTGATTCAGAAATGAGAATCGAAATGTAGGTCAATTCTCAAAAGAGAGCGTCAGAATGTAAGGACCAACCTAAAACGTAAAGAATCAAAAATTTAGGACTAATTCAAAAATGAGAATTGAAATGTAGGTCAATTCTCAAAAGAAGGTGTCGGAATGTAAGGACCGACCTCAAATGTAAAGAATCAGAAATGTAGGACTGATTCGGAAATGAGAATTGAAATGTAGGTCAATTCTCAAAAGAGAAAGTCGGAATGTAAGGACCAACCTCAAACATAACGAATCAGAAATTTAGGACTGATTCGGAAATGAGAATTGAAATGTAGGTAAATTCTCAAAAGAAAGTGTCAGAATGTAAAGACCGACCTCAAATGTAAAGAATCAGAAATGTAGGACTGATTCAGAAATGAGAATTGAAATGTATCTCAATTCTCAAAAGAGAGCGTCGGAATGTAAGTACCAACCTCAAACGTAAAGAATCAGAAATTTAAGACTGATTTGGAAATGAGAATTGAAATGTAGGTCAATTCTCAAAAGAAAGTGTCGGAATGTAAGGACCGACCTCAAATGTAAAGAATCAGGAATGTAGGACTGATTCGGAAATGAGAATTGAAATGTAGGTCAATTCTCAAAAGAGAGCGTCAGAATATAAGGACCGATCTCGAATGTAATGAATCAGAAATGTAGGACTAATTCAGAAATGAGAATTGAAATGTAGGTCAATTCTCAAAAGAAAGTGTCAGAATGTAAGGACTGACCTCAAATGTAAAGAATCAGAAATGTAGGACTGATTCGAAAATGAGAATTGAAATGTAAACCTCGAATGTAATGAATCAAAAATGTAGGACTGATTCAGAAATGAGAATTGAAATGTAGGTTAATTCTCAAAAGAAAGTGTCGGAAGGTAAGGACCGACCTTGAATGTAATGAATCAGAAATCTGAGACTGAGTCGGAAATGAGAATTGAAATGTTGGCCAATTCTCAAAAGAAGGTGTCGGAATGTAAGGACCGACCTTAAATGTAAAGAATCAGAAATGTGGGACTGATTCAGAAATGAGAAATTTAAGTATCAGTTTTAAGGAGAGAATCAAAATTTAAGTATCGATCTTGAAATGTGAGAATTGAAATATAATCATCAATTTGAAGATGAAAGAATTGAAATGTAGGTATCAATTCAAAGATACGAGAATTGAAATGGAAGTATCAATTCAAAGATGTGAGAATTGAAATGTAAATATCTATTCAAAGATGATAGAATTGAAATGTAGGTATCAATTCAAAGATATGAGAACTGAAATGTAAGTATCAATTCAAAGATGTGAGAATTAAAATGTAGGTATCAATTCAAAGATATGAGAATCAGGATTTAGGTACTGATTTCAAGAGGTTATATGAAATTTACAAAGAGCTTGTGGTGTTGAATTTACAGTAGTGTGTTATGTGAGAAGGTTGATTTTGAAGAAGATTTGTAGGGCTTTGTGGAGTTATGTGCAGAATGTGAAATTTTGCGAGGATGTGCAGAGAGTTAGTGTAGATAACGATGCTTGTACTGCGCGCACAAAGAGTAGGAAATTCTGAAAACGGAAGTATCCACTCAACAGGTTTGTTTTATTTTATTGTTGTTTTTATCACAATTGATTTTTTTAAAAAATGTGGTTTTAAAGTTTTAATTTTAATTGGTTGATATTTTTAAAAGAAATTTGTTTTGTTATTTATAAATTTATGATTATCTTTTATTTGTGTTTTATTTATTGTTGAAAACTTGTTGTTTCGTTCTTTGTTCATTGGAACTCTGAATAATTACATGGCTCGCGGCTTTCATCCATCGCATAAAAAGGTGATTAACAAAAAGACACAACTTAAGAGAAATTTCCATTAATCTGCTTCCATAAAGATGCGACAGATCAAACATAAGCTAATGCCTCAAAAAGGTACATCATGTAATACATGCTGAAATGCATTGAGAGTCCTCTCAAGATATGAGTACATCATAGACTGATTACATCAAATACACATCATGCTTGTTAAAAGAAAGCAAGTGAATCCTCTGTGCTTGGTATATTGAGCTCCTAATCAAGCAGACCTTCTGAGTCATGCTCCAGGATAAGAGTTCCCTTTGCATGTACTCAGAGGTACAACCTTCTCATAACTCGTAAGGAAACAATTCCTCCAACTCTGGGTTTTGCTGGAATCCATATGGTATCTTACTGTCATCCATTTTGCGGAAGGTCACGGACACTCTACGGTGTCGTACTCCTGGAATGCAGTGCAAGGCAACGTCTGCACCGTTGCCCTTGAGAACAAGTACTGAACCAACTGGAAGAGGAATCTCCAAGCCTCTCTGAATTCACCAGGGTCGATTACATCGATTTCTTTTCCAAATAGAATATTGCTCTTACTCATGAATGAGACCATGCAGAAAGGCCTCACAAAGTCATGATGGTCAATGTGTGGGGGAATGCAGTCACCTTCTTCATAAATGTTGATGATGCAACTGTTAGGAATGCAAGTGGCGGGTAGGATATTCCACTTAATCATTCTCTTTATCATCCACTTTATCATCAATGGTAACGGATCCACTTGGTCGTATCTGAGGATCCCAGGCAGATTCCCCTGTCTGTCATTCGTAAAATATTAGCAACATCTGCACTGGATGGTGATTCTTCCCTTTCCTCGCATCTATTTCTTCGGCTCGGAATACGTTCTTTCCATGAGAAGGCCTGCTTGACTTCTATCTCTTAAATCAAAGATGCAGTCTAGGATGCTTCTTTCATCAATTTCAGAAAAAACACTGCTATATAGCTCCATGCCCTCCAATATGTTGATAAACTTTCCCTGAACCTCTTCATAGAACTCGAATTCTTTTTTGTTTACCTTGCTTATTTTGTAGTATTCTATCATACCGGGAGTTGGCAGCTTCCTGGGGTGTTCCTTCCTCCGGGCCTCAGCGGGAATCCAAACCGGTGCTGGCCGATCCGGAATATGAGATTCAGCCTCAAGTGGGATGTATGATCTTGGGCTCCGCGGTGCGCGCTGATCCATCCCCAGTGGGACATACGGCTCATTTGCCACGAAATCTGGAGTCTCAGACTCGTTGTTGCTTGAAGTGTATTCTTCTAAGGTACTGAAATGCTGTAGATGTAGAACGTTGTAGTCCGGGCATTCTACAAATGCGTTCGTGACTGATGTCCTAGCTGGTATCTCGACGTTGCATGTTGGGCATCCTCTGCACAAGATATCTGGGACCGGGGGCACATCTGATCCTGTCACAAATCGTGACTCTTCATCCGTAGTTGGCAGGCTGGTAGAAGTTTCTCTCAAATCAGGATCATAGATATTTCCCTCAGGAATGGGTGCAAGAAAACCGCTCACGTCTCTTTGGCGCTTGCGCTCCTGTCGTAGAAAGGCTCTCTGTTTCTTTCAGCTTGCATTTCTGCGTTGCGTCCTGCGGAGTGGAGTATTTGGTAGTTGTTCACTATGGGCAGCTATTAAGCCCCTAGCTGGAGTAGCTATCATGGAGGGCAGTCGATTGGGCCCCTCCATCAGATCTTATTCTGATATCACATTTTTACCTTTACGTGACACATCGTCTTGAGTGGTCACCCTCAACAGTGAAGGTAGTCCCTTCTTTTGTTCATTGCTGACTACGTCCATTAGAGGACCGTTGTAGTCCATATTAATCTGGTTGAAATCCATGTTGAAATCTATGACACCTTGTGGCGCCATCTCTTCATTTAGTGCGAGGTTCTAGCCGTCCTGAAAGACAAAGATCAGCTTCTGTCCTGACATTTTTCTGCAGACGACAGAAAGAAACGTCAGTGGGCCAAAGTTTGGCATGAACAAGAACAAAACAGAGTATTCATTAAAGTAAATTTTAGTTTGTTTTGATGAAAAGGATTACTCATTTTAAGATTGAGTTTTGTTTTAATTTAGTAGAAAATTTAAATTTGAAAGTAGAAAAGAGAACGTGTGAAGCTCAAAAATCTTCTCAAAATTTTCATTATATATGAGATTAATTTAAAATTTGGGAACTCGAGTCATAGACATATCCATATAGATAACCCTAAAATAATCAAAGTTTCAAAGCAAGCAAAGGCAAGCGGAGGCAGGCGACATCAGGCTGCGTAATAGGTTTTTAGGTATCGTCCATTTATCGGTAACATGGGTCTTTCACCCCGGAAGTCCACTAACTGGTAGGCTCCTCCTGTATAAACCCTCTCAATGACAAATGGTCCCTCCCAAGTTGGCTCAAATTTTTCACCTATTTTTCGGCGAGCAAGAATAGGTCTTTTGAGCATGAGTACGAGGTCACCAATTTTGAATGTCCTTGGCTGAACCAATTTGTCATGGGCTTGTACCATCTTTGCCTGATAGAGCTCCAAATGTTGCTATGCTTCCAATCATTTTCCCTCGAGACTCTCCAGTTCTTCAAGCCTGAGTTTTGTGCTTTCTTCTGTTGTGAGTTGGTTGTCAATGGCGACTCTGAGAGATGGTGCCTGGATTTCTATAGTGGTAGCACGGGCTCGGTCCCGTACATGAGCATATAAGGTGTACACTAAGTGGGAGTCCTGAAAGTCGTCCGGTAAGCCCATAGGGCTTCTAATAGTTTGTTATGCCAATCCCTTTTATTTTCATCCAGTGTTTTCTTCAAAATATGTACCAGTGTCTTGTTGAAAGCTTCAGCCAGACCATTTGCTCTAGGATAGTAAATTGTAGAGTATCTCCAATCTATCCCATATCTTCTGATGAAATTGTTGATCTTCGTACTTTTGAAAGCTGTCCCATTGTCGGAGATTACTTTTCGCGGTACTCCGAAACGGCGGACAATTTGTCTTTTGAGAAATTGAAGGACGTGCTGTGCCGTAACCTCACATAACGGTACTGCCTTTGCCCATTTGGAGAAGTAATCTATAGCGGTAAGTATGAATCTGTGCGCTTTAGAAGATGGAGGGTCTATCGGACCTATTATGTCTGTGCCCCAACACTCGAATGGCTACGAGACAACAGTTGGGTGCAGCACATTCGGAGGCTAGTGTAAGACCACCCCATGCACTTGGCATTGGTGATATCTTTTAGCTGTATCCATGCAATCGGACATCATTGCTGGCCAGTAATATCCGAGTCTTCTGATCTTCATTTTCATTTTTGGTCCCGACTGGTGAACACACACAATCCGGCATGTACTTCTTTGACAATATTTTGTGCCTCAGCTCTGCTCAAACACCGCAGCCACATTTGGTCGAACGATCTTCTGTAGAGAACATTTCCCACTAGGGCGTAATACATGGCCCTTCTTGTGATGTGGTGTGTCTCAGACTTGTTCTCCGGCAGCTTCCCAGTATGCAAATATTCTATTAATGGCTTGTGCCAATCTTCGTTGATGTCCGCAACTGTATTTATTATTTCTTCTTTTCCAAGCTTGTGTAGACTTTCGAAGTCGCTTCGAGACAAGACTCGTTTTCTTTGCACCGTGACTTCGATAGAATCCTCCGAGGGACACGCCATTTCCTTAGCGAGTTTTGCTAAAGCGTCGGCATGAACATTATCTCCCCGAGGAATCCGGTAGAAAGTCACCTCAGGAATCTGCTCCAGGAGCTTCATCGCGTACTGATGGTATTCTGCTAATCTTGGTTTTAGAATTCTGTATTGTTTGGCGACTTTCTGGATGACAAGTTGAGAGTCACCATAAATGACAATGTTCGTTATATCCATTGAAATTGCCAATTCCAATCCGGTGATTAAAGCTTCATATTCTGCTTCATTGTTAGTACATGGCTCCGTCAGGTGGTAGAAAAACCTCAACATGGTGATTAAGACTTCATATTCTGCTTCATTGTTGGTACATGGCTCCGTCAGGTGGTACAAAAACCTCAACATATCTTCATTGTTGGTACATGGCTCCGTTAGGTGGTACGAAAACCTCAACATACCCTTATCTGGCTAACAAAGATCAAACCGATCCCTGCCTTGCCTGGTATAACTGTGCCTGATCCTTTGTCTTTCCTGGCTGACGAAGCACATAACTGTGCCTGATCCCTTTTCTTTCCTGGCTGACGAAGCACCATCTAAGTACATTTCGCAGTGCTGCGCACTGAAAAATTCCATCTGTAGTATTTGCTCGTCTGGTAACTCGTCATTGAGAGAAGACCTAGCTGGCAGTGGGTGTGCAGCAAGAAAGTCTGCTAAAATTTGTCCCTTGATAGCATGGAGGGGCACAAAAGTTATATCAAATTGCAATAAGATCATTGACCATCTTGCTAAACGTCCGAAGAGTGTCGGTCGGGTCATCAAATATTATAATGGATTAACTTTCAAAATTAGGGTAATCTTATGAGAGAGCATGTAATGTCTAAGCTTTTGAGCGGTGAAAATTAATGCCAGACAATGCTTCTCAATAGGTGAATACCTTATCTCTGTCGGTATTAGACGATGACTCAAGTAGTAGAGAGCATTTTCCTTTCCCTCCTCATTGACTTGGGCTAAGAGGGCTCCAAGAGAGTCATCCAAAGCCGCGGTATAAAGTATCAACGGTTTCCCTGGGATAGGGGTTGCCAAAATAGGAGGTGTAATTAAATATTGTTTAACGTCCTCAAAGGCCTGCTAGAATTTCTCTTCCCAAATAAATTTGGCGTCCTTTTTAATCAATGCCGAGAATGGTTGACACCTACCTGAGAGATTAGAAATAAAGCGTCTTAGATATGCCAACTTCCCCGGGAAGGAACGTAGCAGCTTCAAGGTTTTAGGGGGAGGCATTTCCAGAATAGCTTTAATCTTATCTGGGTCGATCTCGATTCCCCGACGACGGACAACAGATCCTAAAAATTTTCCAGAGGTGACGCCGAAGGCGCACTTTAAGGGATTTATTTTAAGGTTATATCGTCGTAACCGTTCAAACACAATCCTCAAATCGTACAAATGGTTTATTTTCCGTTTACTTTTGATCACCAGATCATCCATGTAGCATTCTACTTGATTGTGAATGAGGTCATCAAAAATCTTCATCATTGCACGCTGATATGTCGTTCCGGCGTTCTTTAGGCAGAACGACATCACTGTGTAGCAAAAGATTCCAATCGGTGTTCTAAAGGCTGTAAGCACTGCATCCTTGGGAGCCATCTTGATTTGGTTATATCCCGATGGTCCGTCCATGAAGGAGAAATTTTCATGTATCGAAGCGATGTCCACCATCATTTCTGGTATAGGTAGTGGAAACTCGTCTTTTGGACATGCCTTGTTCAAATCTCTAAAGTTGACACAAACGCGGATCTGTCCATTTTTCTTTTTAACTGGTACAATATTGGCTAACCACGTGGGGCGTCTATCAATTTTTCACTTCGGTGATGACTTGTTGTTCTATTTCCAGGCGCATTCTCCTGGGAGCTTATTTTACTGTGGGTTACATTCTTGTCTACCCAAGTTTATGGACTGCAACCTCTGCTGACAGTCCTGGCATTTCGTCGTAGCTCCACGCAAAGCAATCTTTGAATTATGCTAATAATTTGACCAGTTCTGCAGACTCTTTGTCATCAAGTAGAGAACTTATAAATGTAGGTCGGGGTCGTTCTTCAGTCCCAAGGTTAATCTCTTTCAATTCATCGACAGTGGATTTAATTTCTTCCTCAAATTTTGGGGGAGCATCTTCTATTGGTTGATCAGTAGACTCTGGCGGAGCATCTTCTATTGGTTGATCAGCAGAGTCATTCTCTATATCGAGACAATCCTCTTCTGACTCACTAGTAACAACCATGCAAAATTACATCTTCTATTGGTTGATCAGTAGAGTCATCCTCTACATCGAGATAATCTTTTTCTGACCCACTAGTAACAACCATGCAAAATTCAGAATCATCGACTGGTCCAACTGTACCAAATCCGAGACCTTCTTTTGAATTGGGAGTTCGTCTTTTAGTATTCCACAATTTTTCAAAGAGTTGAAATTTATCTTTTAGCATTTGTTTTGGCAAATGTCCTTGTTGAATTAATTTTTGAACACAAGGCGAGAAGTAACCAAAAGGCAATTCCGTTAATTCATTAGAATCAACATCCAAATTTACATGTTTTTCAAGCTCAGTAGAGGTAGAAGCACGGTAAAATTTGATCGGCTTTGAACCAACACTACGGACTTCCTTGACCTCTAAACTCTTGACCTTTTGAGGGAGAATCGGAGTGAGGGTCATAGTATCCACATAGTGGTTTATCCGATCATACATTGTTTCATATTCATTCCTTTCTGTATCTTCTAGGGATATCTCGTACTGAGGTTTCTTCTGCTTTAACATCATTACCTCATCTTCAAAATTATCTTCATCACCAATGTTGATAGTTGGCCTAGTCTGTTCAATAATTAAATTGATCTTTCCTGGTCCACGTCCCTGGCTTCGACCTCAGGTGCGTGAACTAGAAGAACCTCCACCAACTCGTTGTAGGGGAGTGGTAGAACGTTGTTGAAGCGGAGTTGTATGGCCTTCTTTTTGTGATCCTTCTAAATCTTTATCTTTTTTTGTCAAAATTTCATGCGAGAAGACAGTCTTCTTTGGAGGCGCATAGTAGGCAGCATCTTCATGGATACCAACTTCATGCACTGAAAATGATTGTAGATCTCCCTTGATGCAATTTTCTTGACCATCTTTGTGGTATTTAATGCACTGGTGTAGGGATGATGGAACCATGTTATGCTCATGAATCCACGGTCGATCCGATAGAGCCTTAAAAAAGGTCTCAGCGTCGATGATATGAAATTTAACGGTTGTTACAAGTTCTCTAACCTTCATAAGTAATGAAATTGATCCAAGGGCTCTTTCTCCCTTTTTGTTGAATCCTCATAACATCATCTTATCGGGGATGAGCTCCTGAATGTCGAAGTCCAAATATGCTAACGTCAGTAGACTCTCAAGTTAAGAGATGCTCCAAGATCCACTAAAACTCTGGATAACACAAACCTGCCAATATTGACAGAGATGTAGAGCGGATGGGGGTGTTCGGAGGTACCGAACAACAAGTCTTCATCTGTGAAGGTTACCCCTGACTGTTCTCCTAACGAGCAAACTTCATCTGAGGATGTGCTAGCAAAATGAGCTAAACAAATTTTTGGATCTAGCAAAGCTGTAACCAGAGATTCTCTCATCTCCTTTGACAGGATCAGAGCGTCGTAGATGCTTAATTGGGCCGGCAACTTCCTAAGATGAGCTAGCACGTTGTAGTCTACTTTGTATGATCCTTCGATTTTATTCTCGTTGTAGTCTACTTTGTAGGGTCCTCCAATTTTATCTTGATTATGTGGTTCTTCCACTGGAGTATACTTTGCACAATTCTCCAATTTTATCTTGATTATGTGGTTCTTTCATTAGGGGAGGTGGGGGTACCTCTTCTCGAGTCATTATCTGTTTTCCTTTGCTGTTGGAGCTGTTCTTGGTGGTAACACCTTTCTGCTCCTTAAGTTGACTTCTGTGATTTCTTCTTCTTGAGATATCATTGTTGAATCTTTCGGTGACTTTTCCTCTTCGTCGGAGAGATCTAAGTTTATGGCTAGCGGTGTACCATGACGCTCGAGAGTTGGCTGTTTGTTATCGGTGCTGTCGTAAGCAATATCATTGACGTCTTCTTTAGACTTGACAACAAGTTCATCGGACTCAAGTATGATTTGAGGATCATTTTGGGGTCGAGATCGCAATCAGCTTGGTTATAGTCAGTCACGTTATTATCAAAAATATTAAAACGTAGCGGAAATTACAACCATTATATTCATAAGACTCCGGAGGGACAAAAAGATAATCATAAAAAGTCAAGAGTTCGAGGACTTTCTTCCCCGAATCCGAGACAACCAATCTAGTAGAGGCAGCCCCTATCCTACCCCCCTTGCTATCAATCTTGGCAGTGAAGCTCTTCTTTTTCTTGTTCTTTATCCTTGACGATGATAGATTTTCTGGTGAAATCTTCATCTCGGGCTCGGTATGCTGCAGACTCTGAATGGAGGCT
>JXCR01040416.1:385659-417280 GCA_002079205.1 Phalaenopsis hybrid cultivar
TTCAGTATCTTCTTGGATGATCTGCTCCATACCTCATTCCATCCTTCTTAGGTATTTGTAGAAGCTTGTATCGATGAATCCTGTATTTGATTGAGGACTCTCTTGAGTTCATCCCAAGTTGTACTCCATCCATCTGTTCCGACATATGGATCAATTGGGGAGATTGACTCAGCTGAAATCATGTTTATGGAACCTTTTTTAGGTTCTCTCAAATACTCCTTCAGGATTGTAATGTTTTCTTCCTTGAGGTTCTTCTCGAGCCAGTCTTTAAAGAAGAAACACTTGTCTACAGTGTGTCCAAGTAACCGGTGGTGCGGGCAATAAGTTGGTTCATTCCTCTTATCCACCTCTTCGGGTTTCTTTGGATCAGGTAGTCTGAATTCTGGTTTCTTCATCAAGCACAGCTTCATCTTTGAAGGAATAAACAACTTTCTGTCGCTCTAACAGGGATACTCTTTTACCCGCTGTTCGAGGTGATCCTTCCTAAGACGGCCGTTGGTTAGATTGACTGCCCTGTTTCTGAGAGTACTGTGACGAAGACTGATGATGATCTTCTGCATATATCTTTATCGGCTGCTTTCCTTTGTTGACAGTTGTGACTACCATTGATTTCTTTTCGAACACTCTGTTCACCTTAGCCTTTTCATGTGGCTCCATGTGCTTCATTTCTTCTTGGAGACTACTAGCTTTACTGAGTAGCTTCTCGAAGGATTTGATGGTGAGTCCCTTAAGCATGAAAGCTACTTGGCTTTACTGAGTAGCTTCTCGAAGGATTTGATGGTGAGTCCCTTAAGCATGAAAGCTACTAGCCCATTAATGCTTTTGAGTAGAATCTCAATCGCTTGATGTTCCTGTAGCTGAGGTTCACATTTTATGTTAAAGTTTCTCCACCTCAAAGTATAGTCTGTCAAGGTTTCACTAGGCTTCTGCTTCTCCATCATGAGTTCTACAATAAACACATGATGCTGCGCCCTAGCAATTCTATTCACAAATAACTGTTCCAACTCAGAAAATGTTTTAATAAACATGCCTCCTCTACTCACAAACATTGGGCATCTGAATATACTAGCTTTACAACTTCTCAACTCCCAATTATATACCTTGGGGTGCTTCTTATCACTAGCAGAACCAAACAAACTCAATTTAATGAGGTATTGAACAAAATTTCTAGTCTTCTCAATGGGTGGACACAGACCTTCCTATCAAATGGGAAAGAATTATATTCAATAAATTTATGTGGTCAGGTCAAAGACAATAAATGCATTGGGCTTTGTGGAGAAAAGCTGCTAAACCTCAAATTGCTGGGGGAATTGGCTTTAAGGATCTTGATCAACTCCTTCAAATTAATTTTTGTAAACTCTGGATTAAGTATAGAACCCAAAATTCCCTGTGGGAAAAATTCATGTGGGGTAAGTATTGCAAAGATCAGCACCCCACACTGGTCCTAAGGAAAACTGGTGATTCTAAAATTTGGGTGAAAATGCTGAAAAATCAAACATATTACTGAAACCAATTACAGTTGGGAATTGAGCAAAGAGGATATCAAGTTTTGGCTTGACAATTGGTGTCCCAAAGACTGGTTATCCCCCATTACCAATATCTACAATAGTGATTTGAAAGTGGCTGATTATTGTGATGATGATGAGTGGTCTCTGGTAAAGTTATCTAATCTTCTGCAACCTCACTCTATTATTAAAGTGGCCAACATAAAGTTTAATAGAAGTACAGCTGACAAAGTATTGTGGCAGACTACTTCCCATCAAAGCCTTACCAAAGCCATATACTCCAAAAGTTTCAGTTGGGAGCAAATACCCTGGGGTGAATATATATGGAATAAATTCCTATCCCCTTCAATGTCTTTTCTCTGTTGGAGAATATTTCATAAACTGATCCCTACAGATGACATTCTTAAGCTGAATGGATTGAGGGGTCCCTCTAATTGCTGGTTTTGTAAGAAGGAGGAGGAAACTCTGAATCACTTATTCTTTGAATGTAATTTTGCTCAACAGGTTTGAAAACAATTTTTGAATTAGTTGACAATTGATGAGAAAGAGTTCACTTGGTATAGGCTTGTCAAGTGTTGGTTGTTCTGGCAGAAGAGAGAGTATGCTACTATTCCTTTTACTATTGCTTGGTTCATCTGGATGGAAAGAAAAAAGGTCAAGTTTGAAGAAGCTAATCCAAATGTTGGGAAAACTGCTAGAAATTGTTTAACTTATCTTCATAAGATGATCAACTGGAAAAGATTTCCGAACATCTCCAACTCCTGCCCATCTATCAATTTTGAACCTATTCAAGTTATCGGAGTCCACTGGAAAACCCCAAAACATCTCATTGTGAAGATTAACACTAATGAAAGCTTTACATAAAATGGAGTTGGAGTTGGAGGTATTTACAGAAATCATTTGGGTAAGTGCCTTCTGTATTTCTATACCCAAGTTTTGGCCAATGATGCTACTGAGACTGAACTCGTTGCTGTGTATTGGGCAATCAATCTTGCCACTAAGGCTAATTGGAATATGACATGGATGGAAGTGGACTCTGCTATAATTATTCCCATTTTAAATCATGAGGATGGGGCTCCCTGGCATCACTCATACTGGCTAAACAAAATTAGAGGTCTTAGTAGCAAGATACAAATCCAGTTCACTTTCACCTATAAGGAAGGAAACAAGCCTGCAAACTGGTTGGCCCAGCTTGGATCACATTCTAAAAATACTGAGGTTGCTGTTAACCCTCCACCAGCTCTCCATTATCTGCTGCAAGGAGATACTCTAGAAGTCCCCCACTTCAGAATTGCCTATAAGGACACATGACTACAATTGGGGCAGATTCAACTTTACATTCACTTTCTTTCTTTGTTGATTCATTGTAGTTTTTCTTTTTGGGGGGTGGTCCCTAGCCTTTTTTGGGGGATTTCTTAGGTTCTTGTATTGAACCAAAAAGAAGAGTCCCCAGTTTCCTTTCTGATGTTTGTACTAGTATTTTTCTTCAACATGTAGGGAGTCATAAGCAACTCCTTCATCAATATATATATATATATAATCTTTTGATATCAGGATGGTGGCGGCTGGACGTAGCTGTGGTCTGCTAGGGTTTTGGCTGTGATGGAGCTGCTTGGAGGTGTTGTGGAGCTGGGTGAAGGAGCTAGAGTTCTCTTCAAGGAGTCTCTGTGGGCTATGGAGATTGTTTGGATTTTGCCCGAACAGACTTATTTTGAACCTTTATTACTGTTCTATTGCTTTGCTGAAGGAGCTAGTTTTTCTCTGCTTCATCAGCTTGCAGTTTGTTGTTATTCTATTGCCTTGCTGAAGTAGCTAGATTTTTTCTTCCTTCATCAGGTTGGGTTTTTGACTCTGTCCTGGATTTGTTTGTTTCTTTTGTTAGCTGATTTTGCTGTTTTCCTGCTTTTCTTTGATCCCTGGGGTTCTGTTGCTGGTTCTTTTGGGGCAAGCTACTTCTCTGGGTTTTATTTGTTGATTGGTCTTCAGTTTTGCACCCTTCAGGGGTGCTGTTGGTGGTTATTTATGACCACCCCTATTTATTTGAAGAGAAATTTGCAATGGAAAAAAGCCACTTATGCTGGGGTTGTAGGAAATCCTTCTTCCCCTTTGGTCGATCCTAATCTCCTAGTGTTTCCTCAGGAATTTCATAACACTGCTGCAGGTAGGAGTTCTGCCTCATGCATATGTCTTGTGGGATCTAAAGATGGGGAACCACCTGTTCTTTTCTCTGATCAGGACATTACTGAACTGAACTTAGATGTTCAGTTCACACTTATTGGAAAATTTAGTCTGGGGCACCCAAAGATGGAATCTGTGAGGAAATATTTTGACTCTTTGAAAATCTCATTTTGGAAGCGAGGCCTGCTGGATGACAGGCATCTCCTTATCCAGTTAACAAAGGAAGAGGACTATGTAGGAATCTTTTCCAAATAATCCATCATTATTGTTGGTACAAAAATGAAGATTTTAAAATGGACTCCTCAGTATGACCCCTCACAGGAAACCCCCACTGTGCCAATTTGGTTTAAGGTACCAAAATTGACATTGCATCTATTTAAAATTAATACATTATTTAATATTGGATGTACCATGGGTACATCTTTGAAGCTGGTTGCTGCCACTTATAATAAAGCCAGGCAAGCCAATGCAAGGATTCTGGTGGAGAGGGATGTCACCCTACCTGAAGTAAAGAGGATATGGATAGGAGACCCAATTAAGGCGTTTTGGCACGAAGTAGTCATGGAGCAAAGACCCTATTATTGCCAAAATTGTAAAATGTTTGGTCACACTAGGTAGAAATGCTACAGGCTAAACCCTCCTAATAGAAGGCTTATAGAAAACCCTCAGCACGAGTTGATTGTTGCAAACAACAA
The DNA here is from genome assembly GCA_002079205.1 of Phalaenopsis hybrid cultivar. Taxonomy (NCBI): domain Eukaryota; kingdom Viridiplantae; phylum Streptophyta; class Magnoliopsida; order Asparagales; family Orchidaceae; genus Phalaenopsis; species Phalaenopsis hybrid cultivar. The sequence goes on from JXCR01040416.1 coordinate 390,038, forward strand.
TCTCCTAAGTGATAGCAATAAAGAGTCCACCAGAAGATCTCCACTGTGTTAGGGACAGAAGAGACAATTAAATCATTAGCTGTTCAGACTACTGAGAAGGAAAATCCTTTTTGGACCCTTTCAGCTGAAGAGAGGGTGACAGTTGGTGAGGATATGGAGGCAGGTAAAACTGGAAGTGGCCATCTCCTTATGCAAGTCCCCTTGGTGGACTTAATTCAGTCTCCTAGGAACAAAAGAAACCTTGTGGATGAATTAGATGTAGTTTCCCCTACTGAAGCTTTGGTTGAAGAAATGAACAAAGAATTGGAATCAGAATGGTAGTTTCAAAAAACTAGAAAGAAAAAGAATTCCAAACCAGAAGAACTGAAACTGGAGAAGGAATAGGAGTTACAAATAATTGAAGATTCAAGCAACCAAAGAAAAGGCACTTTTAACAAACCAAGGGGGTGGACTAGATCTAGATCCCAACCCTACATCCAACCTCCCCCCCCATGATTAATTTGCTGTGTTTGAACATAAGGGGGATTGCCCACCCCTTATCCTTAAAAAGACTCAAATACCTAAATAAAAAAAACATAAATTTTGGTGCATAGCCATTTTGAAACCTATGGTTCACCTAAACATTTTGAAAATTACCAAAGTTTTCCCTTGTTTCAATTTGTTTACTAATATGAACAACAAAATCTGGGTTTTCTGCTGGAAAGAAATGAAGTGTTCCATTTTGCTGAACCACACTCAAGTCTTTCATAAGAACATTAGCACTGATGACATGGTGGGATTTGCTTCCTTTGTTTATGCAGGAAGCTCCAAAATTGCAGGAATGAACTGTGGGAGACCCTTTAGAACATCCTAGGTTCTATTGATAAAGCATGGATTGTGGGAGTAGATTTCATTTGCATTTCCTCTCCTGCTGAAAGAAAGGGCGGGTAGAACTCCTAATCCTATCACTATATCCACATTTCATGATAATATTCAAAAAACTAGATTATTTGATCTTGATTTTCGTGGTCCTGCTTTCACTTGGAGGAGGAAGGATATGTGGGAAAGGCTGGATAGAGTATTTGCTAATGAAAACTGAATTCAAAATTTTTTGTAGACTTCTATCACACATCTAAGCATAGCTGTATCAGACCATAGGCCTTTGTTGATCTCTATTGGCCCAAAAAGTACTTGTCAGAAGAGTGCATGTAGGTACTTGAATGTTTGGTCTCAACATAAGAACTTGTTGCAAGTTGTCAAAGACAATTGAAAGAATGATACTCACCCTGACCCCTTCATCAATTTGTGGCAAAAGCAAAAGAAGGTGGGCAAAGCTCTCAAATAATGGAGTTGGCATACCCTTGGGGATCTTCTGAAGGTTGTGGAAAAGGCTAAAAAAGAACTTCTTGAACTGGAGGAGGGGCACAACAAAGGGAAGACTGATGAAGTTACTCTTTTAGAGGCTAATCAAAGACTTTTAACTGCTGTGAACTGGCAAGAACAATTCCTTAAACAAAAAGCTGCTAAAACTAAATTTACTGAAGGGGATAGAAATAATAAATTCTATCATGCATGCATTAAATACCAGAGAAAGTGCAACGCTATCCATTGCATCAAGGATCAAAATGGAACTTGGCTCAGACAGGAGGAGGAGATTGCTGAAAGTGTTGTTTTGTACTGCCAAAATATCTTGAATGGAAAAAACATTGACAGAGATCATATAGATAGCAACTTGTTTACTGACAGCAATCAGTACACTGCTAGAATGAACATGACTTACATACCTGAGGAGGAAGAGATTCAATGAGCTTTAAATTCCATTGATAGCTCTAAATGTGCAAGTCCTGATGGGTTTACAACAGGTTTCTATAAAAAAGCCTGGGGTGTCATCAAGGTGGAGGTAATTCAAGCTATCCAACACTTCTTCAAAGGACACTTTTTACCAAATTATTTTAGTGCTTCCTCCATTATTTTCATTCTTAAGACTTCTATCAAAGATAGTTGGAGCCATTACAGAACTCTGAGCCTTATTAATGTCATAAGTAAAATTGTCAGCAAAATTCTGATGAACAGACTTTAGCCAGCACTACCTCAGTTAATTAGCAGAAACCAGGAAGCATTTGTGAAAGGTAGAAACATAAGGGACAACATTCTTCTGACACATGAACTTTTATAGGATTTGGAGAAACCTTGTAGAGGGGATAATGCAATTTACAAGCTAGACTTGAGGAAGGCTTATGATATGGTGAACTGGGATTTTATTATGGAATGCTTGGAGGCTAGGGGTTTTTCCAGGGAATTCTGTCTGATCATTCAAAGATGGCTGGAGGCTAAAGCTAATTCTATTTTCATCAATGAGAAAGCTTATGGTTTCTTTAAAGCTACTAGAGGGCTTAAACAAGGGCACCCTCTTTCCCCTACTATTTTCATTCTGGTTTTGGATTACTTATCCAGACTCATTGATTGCCAGGAAAAAAGAAAAAGCTTTAATGCTTATCACAATAGAGCTAAGATGGACATTAGTCATCTTATCTATGTTGATGATATTCTTATTTTTACTACGGCCACTAAGTCAGCTACCAAGTACCTTCATGATTGCTTGCAAAAATTCTAACAGGTGTCAAGGCTGAAGTCAATAAGGACAAATGTCAGATCCTGATTAGCAAGAGAGTCCAATTACCACTCAGGCAGTGGATGTTAGATTTCACTGGGTTCTCAATCACGAGCATTCCCTTCAAATATTTGGGCACTCAACTGGTCAGAGGAAGAACCAAACTGATTCAATTTGATGAGGTTATTGACAAGATTAATTCCACTCTCTAGGGGTGGTCCAACTCTTACCTCTTAAATGGTGGAAGGATCACCCTACTAAAGAGCATTCTAACCTCTATCCCTCTTTATGTCCTTCAAGTGGCAACAATGAAAAGAAGCACCACCTTGATTCTGGAAAGAACCTTCAACAGATCCCTTTAGGCTGGGAACAAGAAACAAATGGCTTGGGCAAGTTGGCAAAGAGAGGCTAAACCATATTAAGCTGGTAGTTTTGGATTTAAAGGATTACACCATATGCAACAAATTACCATGTGTAAACTTTGGATCAATTTCAGAAAAAATGACAGCTTATGGGCTAAGTTCATGCAGGCCAAATACTGCAAATTAGATCATCCTGAGGAAGTAACTAAGAAGCCGAGGGACTCCAGAACATAGATCCAAATGCTTAAGGTTAGAGAAGACATTGAAAAACTTCTCATTTGGGAGCTGGGCCATGGGGAAATCAACTTTTGGAAGGATAAATGGTGCCCTATAGAACATTTGGAGCCTCTACAGGATGAAAAGAAGGAGGATTTACAGGTTAAAGATAGTTGGAATGACAATGTTTGGCCTGAGGACACTTTGCAAAACTTTCTGAAGGAACCATCTACTAGAATCATTTCAACAATCCAATTTGATAGAAATAAAAAAGATCAATTTCATCTCATTAATAGGACCAGGTCAAGCCTTTCAAAGGATATTCAGAACAACTTATTCAGTTGGGATCAATGCCAGTGGAATATTTTTTCTTGCCAGAAATATTTAACTCCTTCTATGTCATTCTTTTCATGGAGAATCCTAAATGACTTAATTCCAACAGATGATATTCTGAAACTAAAAGGTTTGAAAGGCCCATCAAGATGTCATCTCTGCAAGCTGGACCAGGAATCCAGTGACCATCTCTTTTTTAAGAGCAGACTTGCTAGGGAGGACTGGAACAATTTGACCTCTTACATGAATCTTAACCTGATCAATATTAGATGGGGAAACATAAAAGATTGTCTAAAGGACAGGGAGGAGATAAACCATATGCCCTTTCCCTTCATTATTGCCTGGTTCCTTTGGAATGCCAGAAATAAGGTGAAGCATGAAGATAGTGGAAAAAATACTGCTTCTGTGGTGTCTAATGTATGACATATTTAAACAAGCTGATAAGTTAGAAGAAATTCCCTAAGCTATTGAAGATCCTACCTAATATTGATCTGCAACAGATGAAGGTCATCAAGGTAAGATGGGAGAAGCGTCCTCATCCCTACATTAAAATCAACACTGATGGAAGCTTCACCAACAAGAAAGATGGAACTGGGGGGATCTTTAGAGACCACACAGGAAATACTTTGCTGTATTTCAAAGCCCCCTATATTGCTGAAGATGCTCTGGAAACTAAAGCTTCTGCACTTTACTGGGCTCTAAAATTTGCTAGGGGAAACAAGTGGAAGTGGATCATAGCTGAAGTGTACTCTTCCCTCTTGGTGGTGCTGTTGATTGAAACCTCTTCATCCCCTTGGCACATAAACTGGTGGATTCACAAGATAAAGAACCTCAGCCTTGAGATTAAGAATTAATTCTCCTTTTTTAATAGGGGAGCAAACATGCTTGCTAACTTTCTGGCTTTGGAGGGTGCTAACTCAAATCATACTGAGGTCTCCACCTCCCCCTCCATCCCCCTCCATCTGTTACTTAAGGGGAACAAACTTCAAATACCTTATCTAAGATTGCAGAACTGATTGTTGGTTTCCAAATAAGAAGTTCATTGGGTTTTTGCTGGTCATCTACAGTTGATGTGCACCTCATTCACAATCTCTGTTAGTTAGCTTGAGGGTTATACATGTAATTTTGGTATACTTAGTTTTTTCTTTGTTGGAGAGGGTTCCTCAATAGGTTGCTCCTTGTCTTAGGTTTTTGCTTTTTCATTTTGGAGGAACCTAGTTTATCACCTTGATTTGTATTCTCATGTTTTAATATACATGTAGGGAGCCTACAAAAGCTACATTCCCATAAATATATATATATATATATATATATATATATATTTAAATGCCTTTCTGAAGTGGGCGACAGGATTCTGATTCTGGTGGCCGACCAACTTCCAACAGGCAGCTCCTCAACCAAAATAGGGTCGACAGCTTTTGGCGACTTCACTAGGGAATAGTTTCTCTCCATTTAAATCAGGAACTATTATCTTCATATATCGGTAATGTGTCCATGTCCCTTATGGACCAAATTTCCTTTCTCTAATTGGCATGCTTCATCCATTTCTTTCTTAGGTAAATATGGTCAACCCTTTTGGACATCAAGACTGTCTGTTCAATCACCTTTGAATAGAAAGGTTCAGGAGGCCATTAAGGAATTTTTAATCTTAGTGTGGGGTCGTGCCCCCAATAGGTGTGTTGGTGGACTAGTTCTGCCCAAGCATTGTGCACTGTAAAGTTGGTCCCAAATTGGGTCTTGAACTTCACTTTTTTCCCTTTTTATTTTTATTTTCTATTTCGCAAATTAAATCTGATTGTGTCGTGTTGTGCTTACACTTTAATTTTCCTTATATTAATTAAAAATTTCTTCTATCAAACTATTTTTACTAAAATCTTAAAATCCCCATAAATTAAATAAACACTTTTCCAATCTACAAATCGACCTCTGTTAATTTGTAGTGCTCGCACTAAGATTACCAGCTATTAGCCAAATAACTAACCCTATAACATTCTTTTTTTGAAGTTGTTGCAATGGCGTTCCCAACACTTACTTTTTCTTGTGACCTACCGACAAGACGCAGTGACCGCAATGTCACTCCCCCCATCATGTTTGGAGCAAGATTTGATGAACTCGAGGTTATACTAGAGAAAGCCCAGTTACTCGTGATGAAAGTCGCCACTCTAGAAGTTTTGGAATCATCTACTAAGTTTAACCTAAACTGCCCTCAGGATTTACCTTCTTACAATAAAGTCAAGACTACTACCACAGTGGCACCTACTAAGCCTGTTGTTTCTATTTCTGCTAAGTGAAACGAAGTTATGATTGTTGAAGACCCGACTGAAGGAGTGGTTGTCCTGCCATCAGTATTTAAAATCAAATTGAGTTCGAGGACCACACCGTTAACCCAAAACCAAAGGAGAAACCATGGTCAGAATGTTTGGAGGGCTGCTAAAGCCCAAATTTCTAAGGAGGTACCTATTGATGATGGTCCTCATTAAGAGTAGTCAGGAATACTAGAGACCTATCCACTTCTGCAAGGGAGTAGGTTTTATCCCTTAATGGATACTAATGGGTACAAAAGTATCTAGAAGATCGCCACAACTTTATTGTCACTACATGGACATGGTGGGGAGAGGAAGAAGCCTGCTTCTATCACCTAAGTTAGTACCGTTTCAAGATACTAGCTGCCAAAGAAGGTTGTTCAGTTGTTCAGTTACTCAAATGAGTGGGATGTGAATTATCCCCTTATATGAAGAAAGAAATTCTAAGAGGCATCAGATCTACCTGACGATCTCAGAAATCATTTGAAGCTTTACCTGCTCGTATTTCCGTCTGGTTTCCCTTAGGAAGCAAAGTTGATACCACCATTATTGCTACCAATTGTACTGTGACTAGACCTGCAGGCCGTCAACCAGTTAAGTCTCTTTTTAGTTCAAGAATTCTACCAATTACCAGTCACAAGGATGTTCCTAAAGTTTCGAAAGAAAAGACAAAGAGATCACCCAATACTTTATTTGGTCTGCACCATGGGGAGCATACTTCTCTTCGACATGCCGATGTTTCTGCTGAGACACTTTGTCTGAAGACATCACTGTCAAAGAAAAAGTTGTGGGTATCCAAGGTCGCTGTACCGATATGGTCTAGTGAGCCCAAAGGGCAGGATCATGGAATGAAGCAAGGGTCCAAACTATCCAACATTGTTGTAGCAATTGCTAGCGAGATTGATGAGCAAGTAGAGGATGTCCACCATTGTCCTTTGGATCTCAAGGTGTTACAAGAACAAATAATTGAAGGAAAGGTCGAAAAGCTCAGGGTTGAAATCTTCTGAGTTGGCCTGAGAACATGAAGTTTCCATTGATGATGATGAAGCCTTTGACTTACCTCAAGGAAAATTTCATGAATATCTATGTCATCAAGACTAGAGCAACTACATCTGCACACGACACTCAACCTTTCATTGAAGAGAACACCACAAATGAGCTGCGTAGGGCTGTTTTCCTAAGGGATGAGCAAATCAGCCAAATGGAGAAAATAATGGAAAAGATGACCGCTGCCATGACCGCCATGCCCACAGTTCAGAAACAGTCTTAGCCCCCACAGTTAGCCTCCCCAGAAGTCAATCAACTGAAGATTATACATATCACAAATGAAGGGAGAGAAGTTGCCTCCACAAATAAAGATGAACAAAAAAAGAAGGATTCTCCATCAAGTGCCATACTGAAAAAAGAATATAAGAAAATGGTCGAGCAAGTTCAAGAGGCCTTAGCCCAATCTAAGGGTGGGGCATTGATTTTGAAGGGTAGACCATACTCGGAGGAGTTCGATGCCGTACCCTACTCTAAGGGTTTTGTGTTACCAAACTTTAAGATATTTGAGGGGACAAGAAAAAGCATGTAGTATATAGTGCATTTTCAATCCAATTTTGGTAATACTTGAGGCAATGAATCTTTGCACTTTTATTAGTTCATTAGTAGCCTTTCAGCGATCGCTTTTAATTGGTATGTCGAACTACGCATTGGATCTGTGAAGACATTCACTGAGTTAGAACAATTGTTCATTAAGAGTTTTGTTGGAGTGCAACATCATGTGTCTATTCGAGATCTCGTAGTAGAGAAGAAAAGTCCCAACGAGACTTTAGTGAACTACATTTTGAGGTGGAGAAAACTTATGATGAAATGTGAACCTGAGCTACAGAAACATCATGCGACTGAGATCTTACTCAAGAGCATCCATGGGCCAGTAGCTTTCATGCTCAAAAGTCTCACCATTAAATCATTTGAGAAGCTACTCAGCAAAGCGAACAATCTTCAAGAAGAAGTCAAACATATGGATTTTGAAGAGAAAAAGGAGAAATCTAGAAAGACCAAGGAATTTGAAAAGAAGTCTAGAACAGTGACAACGATCAATAAAGGAAAATAACCAATGAAGATACATGTAGAAAATTCTCATTAGAATTCCAAGTCATCATTGTGGCATGCTCAACAAAAGACACAACAATATGGCTAGTCTAGCCAACAACCACCTCAGGTACGATTGTACCAAATGAAAAAAAGAAAGGGTTTGTCCTTGATGGAACAATGGAAAACAGTTTATTCCTTCAAAGATAAAGCGCTACCCAAAATCTTCAGAAGTCTGATGAAGAAGCCTGAGTTCAAATTACTAGATCCAAAGAAACCCATAGAGGTCGACAAAAGGATCAACCTAATTATTGCCCGTATCACTAGATGTTTGGACACACAATAGAGGATTGTTAAGGATTGGCTTGAGAAAAATCTTAAGGAAGGAAATATAACGATCCCAAAAGAATATTTAAAAGAACCTAAAAGAGGTTCTATAAATATGATTTTGGCTGAGCCAATCGTTTCAATAGATCCATATTCAGAAAAAGACAGATGAAGTACAGTTTGGAACCAATCATTTAAGAATATGTTGGACTAAATTTAGAAAGCTTCAAGGCAAGCCTTCGTTCAGAGTCTTCGGGCTACCAACACAGAGCTGAAGATTTCACTAGAAAATCCACCACCACCAAAGAAGAAGAAGAAGAACACCACCATGAAGACTGATAGCACGGGGGTTATGATAGGGTCTGCCTCTACTAAATTAGTTGTCTCGGATTCAAGAAAGAAAATCATCAAACCCTTGAACTCGTATGATTATCTTTTACCCCTTCGGGGTCTTATGAATATAATGATTATGATTTTGGCTACATTTTAACTGTTTCTAGTGATAAACTAATCGATTATGACCAATCTAACTTTGATCTTGATTCCCAAACCAATCCTCAAATCGTACATAAGGCCGATGAACTGTTAGCAAGATTGAAGAAGACATTGACAATACCAATTACGATAGTGCGGGGAGTGAGGAACCAATCCTCGAGTGCCACGATGCATAATTAGCCATCAACTTAGAACTTTCCAATAAAGAAGAAACACTATAAGATTTGCCTACGACATCTAAAGAAGAAGAAATTAAAAAAGTGAACTTAAGGAGAGGGAATGTATTACCCCCGAGGTCAACTCCATCGGTTAAAGGAAAGCAAATAGTAACTTGAGAAGAGCTACCTCCACCTCTGCTAGTAGAAGAAACATAAAACCAAATCAAGATCGAATGATTATACAAAGTGGATTACAATGTGCTAGCTCATCTTAGGAAGTTGCTGGCCAAATTAAGCATCTATGACGCTCTATCCTTTCAAAGGAGATGAGAGAGTCACTGGTTACTTTGCTTGATCCAGAGATCTGCTTGGCCTAGTTGGCCAGCACATCCTCGGATGAAGTTTGCCCATTGAAAGAACAATTGGGGGTAATCTTTATAGATGAAGACTTGTTGCTTAGTACCGCCGACCATAATCCCACTCTATATCTCTGTTAACATTGGTAGATTTGTGCTGCTCAGAGTTTTGGAAGATCCTAGAGCATCCCTCAAAGTGATGAGCCTACGAATTTTGGTCTATTTGGACATTGATCTCAAAAGCTTGTGATCGATAAAATGATGCTAAGAGGATTCAACCAACTGGGAGGAGAGCCCTTTGATCAATTACATTACCTATAAAAGTTTGAGAACTAGTAACTAAATTTGAGATTATCAACATCGAGACCTCTTTTATTGATCTACTGGGTCGACCATGGATTCACGAACTCAACATGGTTCTGTCGTATCTACACTAGTGCATTAAGTACTAAATGGAAGGACAAGAACATTGCATCAAGGGAGATTTACATTCATTTTCATTTCATGAAGTTGGTATTCATGAAGATGCCGACTACTATGCTCCTCTAAAGAAAACTGTCTTCTCTAATGAAGTTGTGGCAAATAAAGTGGAAGATTCAAAAGAATCAAAAAGAGGAAGCCATTCAGCTCCGCTTTGGCGATCTTCCACCACTCTTTTGCAATGAGTTGGTGGGGGTTCTCTTAGTTCGTGCACCAGAGGTCGAGGTCAGGGACTTGGAGAGGAAGAACCAACTTGATTGTTGAACGGGCTAGGTCGACCATCAACATTGATGATGAAGAAAGTTGTGAAGATGAAATAATGATGTCAAAATAACAGAAACCATAGAACGAGATGTTCTTAGAAGATGTGGAGAAAAGTGAATATGAGACAATGTATGATCGGATAAATCAATATGTGAACACCATGACCCTTGCCCCAATTCTCCCTAAAAAGTTTGAGAGTTTAGAGGTCAAGGAGGATCATAGTGCTGGTTTAAATTTGATCAAATTTTATTTTGCTTCTACATCTACTAATCTTGAAAATCATGTAAATTTGGATGAGGATCCTAATGAATTAATGGAATTACCTTTTTGTTACTTTACACCTTGTGTACAGAAGTTAATTTAACAATGAAATTTGCTAAGACAAATGTCAAAAGATAAATTACAACTTTTTGATAAAATATGGGATGTTAAATGTCAAATTATGAACTCAAAAGAGGGTCTCAGATTTGGTACTGACGGACCAGTCAATGATTCAGAATTTTGCATGATTGTTACTAGTGAATCAAAAGAGGATTGACTCGATGTGGAAGATGACTCTCTTGATTAGCTAATAGAAAATGCCTTGCTATATTTTGAGGAAGAAATCAATTCAACTGTTAATGATTGAAGGAAATTAACCTCGCGATGGAAGTGCAGCCCTGACCTAAATTTATAAGTTCTCTACTCTACAATAAAGAATCTTTAGAGTTGATCAAATTGTTGACAGATTTCAAAGATTGCTTCGTATGGAGTTATGATGAAATGTCAGGACTGCCAGCAGAAGTTGTAGATCATAAACTCGAGCTAGAAAAAGATATGACCCCAGTAAAAAAAGCTCAAAGAAGAATGCACCTCGAAATAAAGCAGCAAGTTATTGTCAAGGTGAAGAAGTTAATCGACGCTAACTTTGTGTTGGAAGAATAATACCTCGCATAGTTAGCTAACATTGTGAAAATTAAGAAGAAAAATGGACAAATTAGTGTATGTGTAGACTTCAGAGATTTGAACAAAGCATGTCTAAAGGATAAATTTCGATTTCTAATACCAGAATGATGGTGGATATCGCGTCAATACATGAGATTTTCTCCTTTATGGATGGATCGTTGGGGTACAATGATCTTGAGAAAATATAGTTGTGTAAAGTTTATAAAGTTGACTCCACTTTGCAAAAGAATCAAAAAATTGATGTGATATTTTATGAATAATAACGTTAAGCATTTAAAGTTGGGATTCTACTTAAGTATACATATCATCATGATGTAATATAAGACTTTCTGTTGTAAGTCCCAAATATCGATCCCACGAGGAAGGTTTAAATTTGAAATGATAAGTTAACTAGAAAATTTACAAAAATCAAACGAAATTACTATCACTGATTTTCAAAGTTTAAGATATTATCAAAGCTAAATTATTTACTACTAGTAGAATTTAAAAGCAGTTTTTAAAATTAATAACTACTAAACTATGTTTATGTGATTAAGTTTTCTAATGTGAAAAGGCATCTTTCTCACTACAATGAGTTTTTTTGGTGAAATAAGGTGAGATAAATGGTTTAAAGATGTATTCTACCAAATAGGAGAAATGTTAATTCTACACCCTGATTCAGTGTTATTGGAAAATCATTGGCAAATTCTAATTTTATTCCCTAAATCTGTGGCTAGGTTAGGAGGATACTGGCCCCACTCCAGAGCTCCCACTTCCCTTCCCCTGAATCCTAACTCTCGCTTTAGTTTTTAAACACTAAGATTGAATTGGAAATTTTAGTCTGTCACCATAGAAATTTCCAATTCTACACCCAATAAAGTATATTTCCTTATTTATTTGCACTTAAACCCATGAACGAAATACTCCTTCATGAACTTAAATGTGATTCTCACTCTATTGTAGAACTCATACTCCCTTTCCCGGATCATGTGTTCCACAACAAATTTTAACAATTCAATTGGTCAAGTTGAAAAGCAAATTAAGAGTGGAGTTGAAAACCATCACAATTTATTTTAAATTTTAACATTGGCACATCCACATTCTTCCTTCAGTTCACCATATCTTATAGTTAGGGGAAAGATAAAGGAATCTACTTAGACTTCATGAGAAAGATATAATAAAACAAAAATTTCATATATAAAAGAAGAAATAAATAAATAACACTTATCTGAAACTCTTTCTCAAAGCAAATCCTTTGTAGCCTCTCTTAGAAAATGTAGGAAGAAGAAATCTCTTACTTCTCTTCCTCTCCAAGACTTCTTAGAAAAGAATTCACACTTAAACTCACCACTAAAACTAAAATCTATAAAAATAAGAATTAACTAATGGTGTGGATTAGTGTGGAATGTATGTTTGTGAAGAGGAAAATTGAAAATCAGTGGATGAAGTTGAAATGGTGCAAGTGGGTTTCTGATCAAATTTTGGCCCTAAATAGAGCCTAGGTCAGTTCTCCAATAGGTGCATCTAACAACTCTTCAAAAAGATTCCAAATTTGTTGAATCGTATAAAAATTGGGCTTCCACCAACACTGGCATCGTCGGCGCCCATCCTGGTGCCGTCGCGCCAGAGGCCCGTAATTAAATCCCAATTTTCTGTCAAATGGCGTCATTGGCGCCCAGTTTGGCACCGTCAACACTGAACAAATTTTGAACTTCTCCATTTTCGCTCCAAATTCAATCCTTTTTGCTTTTTTTTTGCTTCAAGTCCACAAAATCAACAACCTGCAGTAAAACATAGAAAATACCTTCCATTAAAGTGTAGTATCACAAAAAAATGAGTATAAAATATAGGTCTAAAAATGCATATTTTTTTGGTGTATCAAACAACAAAATCAAGATGGCTCCAGAAGATGTAGCTCTTGCAGCCTTCAAAACTTCTATCGGAATTTTTTGCTACACAGTGATGCTGTTTGAGTTGATAAATGCTGGAGCGACATACCAACAAGATATGATAAATATTTTTGATGACCTCATTCACAACCAAGTGGAATGCTACTTGGATGATTAGGTCAACAAAAGTATACAAAAAAGAGACATACAATTTGAGGATCGTATTCAAACGATTATGACAATATGATCTCAAGATGAATCCCTTGTAGCGTGCTTTCGGCAATACCTCCCAAAAATTTCTAGGGTTTGTTGTCTGTTATCGGGGAATCGAGATCAACCCAGATAAGATTAAAGCTATCTTGGAAATGTCTCCTACAAAAACCACAAAACAATTGTGTTCCTTTCAAGGAATGTTGGCATATATAAAACACTTTATTTCTAATCTCTCAGGTAGGTATCAGCCATTCTTGGCATTAGTTAAGAAGGACACCAAATTTGTTTGGGAAGAGAAATGGCAGCAAGATTTTGAGAACGTTAAATAATATTTAATGACTCATCCTGTTTTGGCAGCCCCTATCCTAGGAAAACCTTTAATACTTTATACCGCGTTTTTAGAATACTCTCTTGGAGCCCTCTTAGCCCAAGTCAATGATGAGGGTAAAGAAAATGCACTCTACTACTTCAGTCGCCGTCCAATACCCATGGAGATAAGGTATCCGCCTATTGAGAAGCAATGTTTAGCTTTGATTTTTGCCACCCAGAAGCTCAGACGTTACATGATTTCTCATAATGTAACTCTAATCTCAAAAGTTAATCCGTTAAAATATTTGATGACCTGACCGTACTCTCTGGACGTCTAGCAAGATGGTCGATAATTTTGTTGCAATTTAATATAATTTTTGTTCCCCCTTGTGCTATCAAGGGAGAAATTTTAGCAGATTATCTCGCTGCACACCCACTTCTAGCTAGGTGCCCTCTTATTGACGAACTAGTAGATGAATAGGAATTACAAATGGATTTCTCCAACGCTAAATGCTGGGAGATGTATTTTGATGGAGCTTCGTCAGCTAGAAAAGACAAAGGATCAGGAACAATTATACCAGGCAAAGCATGAATTGGTTTGATCTTCATCATGCTAGATAAGTGCAAGGTGATATTCTCCTATCACCTGACAGATCTATGTACCAACCATGATGCAGAATATGAAGTCTTAATTACTGGGTCAGAATTGGTAATCTCAATGGGTATAACAAATTTTTCCATCTGTGACAATTCTCAGCTTGTCATCTAACAGGTTGCTGGACAATACAAGATTTTGAAACCAAGGTTAGGAGAATATCATCAGTATGCGATGAAGCTAGTAGAGTAGATTCCCAATGGAACCTTTTATCGAACCCCTCGGGGAGATAATGCCCATGCTGACGCTCTAGCAAAACTTGCAAAAGAATTTGCGTGTCCCCCAGAGGGTTCCATTGACATTACGGTACATGGAAGATAGGTTTTGTCTCAAATCAACTTCAAAAATCTGCACAAGCTCGAAAAAGAAGAAGAAATGATGATTGTAGTTGCTGATATTAACGAAGATTGGTGTAAGCCATTAATAGAATATTTGTAGACTAGGAACTGTCAGAAGACAAGTCAGCAGCACATCAAGTCAAAAAAAGGGCCATGTCGTACGCTTTAGAGGGTGATGTCCTCTACAAAAGTTAATTCGATTATATGTGGCTACAATATTTGAGCAGAGCCGAAATACAGAATATTGTCAAAGAAGTACATAACCTTCATCTACTCCTGCAGTTTAAATTCCCTCCAAAATTATATACATGCCTTGAAAGTACTAACATTTCAGGTGGAGGAACGAGAAGAATTGACAGGTATGCTTTTATATTATTACATTTACATTTTTATACTTCTTTCCTCAAGCTTGCCTGTTGAACAACGATGTTGCCCTGCATCAAAACCAAAACTGCTAGGATAACTGTAAAACCAAAATCAAAACTAAAAATCAATCAAGATAAAATTTATCGTCACAACATTCAAAATATAAGACAACTTGAAATTTAATCACAAACATCACACAAAAAAATTGCAGCTAAATTAAAACATCTCTATCTGATCATCAGAAATCCCTCAGAGGAAGTAGCCTATGGTTGCTAACAAAATTTCCCACGGTCTAAATGAAAGTTTGGAACTCATTAAGTTAAGTTTAGTAAATTCATTTGGACTAAGTGAATCTGAAAGAAAATAGTGGTACCGGAATAAGGGAACTGTAGGATCCTAATAGGTGTGATCTAATCAACTTTAATATGCCCCATAATATTTAAATAACCTTGATCCTTAGGGGCATTTTATTTGAAATAACAACTCGATACATTAGAAAACCTAAACTTTCCACAACGAGGAGCTTGGAGCTAGCATTGAGAGCAGCACGATCATCTTCAAAATCACAACATATCTACATCAGCTACACCATTCTCTCTTAATTACTAAATAACCAAGCCATAGGACTTTGAGATGGTTTGCTTATATAACATAAATCCTCAACTTTTCTTTAGGCCTTTGTATAGCTCTACTGTACAATTTAAGCATTAACTCGTCTTATAATTCTAAGTTTGTCATTCGTCACGACCGAAATCCCCATCTCTTCCAGGCTATTTGTGTGATTGTTTCATACGAGTGTAAGCCCAAATTAATAAAATTGATAGAATGAAACATTTAGATATTTCAATCCAAAATTAAAGCCAAACCATAGGGTAGCTTTGGATGTCACTGAGGTTCTCCTCTGGATCTGTGACATCCCGGAGTTCTTCCTCCTTTGGATTCTATAATAAATGTTCCGAATTTGAGTCATTCCCTTTCATATCTCTTTGTCCGACCTTATTTGAAAAGTCTTATCCTTGTGACCTCTTTGAAGATAATATTGTCTGATTTTTATCTAGAGTTTTTTTAGGTGACTTCGGTTATCTAAGATGTAATTAATTATAGGAGCTTGCCCTTATAGGAAGCTTTTCTAAACACAGCTTAATATAAATCTCATTTAATTCTTTATATTAAATAGGGGAACTCATCGTCTTATGAATAAAATGATTTTTGCAGACCAAACGAATGTCATATATTTCTTAGTTTATTTGATCGAGCCTCACCTTCAAGTTTTGTGTTTATCTTTCGGGATAGATACATAGCTCGAGGTGTAATGCTCTTTCATTTGAACTATGAAAGATATGGGATCCTTTTTATTTCATATTTTTCTAAACTTATATATATATATATATATATATATATATATAACTAAATGCATTTCCGAAGCGGGCGACGGGATTCTGATTCCGGGGGCCGACCAGGTTCCATCGGGCAACTCCTCAACTAAAATAATGTCGACAGCTTTTGGCAGCTTCATTGGAGAATAGTTTCTCTCTCCATTTAAATCAGTAACTATTATCTTCATACATCGGTAATGTGTCTATGCCCTTATGGACCAAATTACCTTTCTTTAGTTGGCATGCTTCATCCATTTCTTTCTTGGGTAAATACGGGCAACCCTTTGGGACATCATGACTGTCTGTTCAATCACCTTTGAACAGAAAGGTTCAGAAGGCCATTAAGGACTTTTTAATCTCAGCGTGGGGTCGTGCCCCCAATAAGTGTGTTGGTGGACTAGTTCTGCCCGAGCATTGTGCACCGTAAAGTTGGTCCCGCACTGGGTCTTGAACTTCACTTTTTCCCTTTTGATTTTGATTTTCTATTTTGCAAATTAAATCAGATTGTGTCGTGTTGTGCTTGTATCTTTCTTCTTTCAAACTATTTTTACTAAAATCTTAAAATCCCCACTAATTAAATAAACTTATCCAGTCTACAAATCCACCTCTGTTAATTTGTAGTGTTCACACTAAGATTACGAGCTATTAGCCAAATAACTAACCCCATAACATTTTTTTTTGAAGTTGTTGCAATGGCGTTCCCAACACTTACTTTTTCTTGTGACCTGCCGACAAGACGCAGTTCCCGCAATGTCACTCCCCTCATCAAGTTTGGAGCAAGATTTGATGAACTCAAGGTTATACTAGGGAAAGCCCAGTTCCTCGTGATGAAAGTCGCCACTTTAGAAGTTAGGAACCATCTACAAGTTTAACCTAAGCTTCCCTCAGAATTTCCCTTCTTATAATAAAGTCCAGACTACTACCACAGTGGAACCTACTAAGCCTGTTGTTCCTGTTTCTGCTAAGGGAAAAAAATGTTATGATTGTTGAAGACCAGCTTGAAGGATTGGTTATCCTGCCGTTAGTATTTGAAATCAAATTGAGTTCAAGGACTGCACCGTTAACCTAATCCCAAAGGAGAAACCATGGTCGGAATGTTCGGAGGTCTGCTAAAACCCAAATTTCTAAGGAAGTACCTATTGATGATGGTCCTCATTAGGAGGAGTCAGGATTATTGGAGACCTATCCACTTCTACAAGGTAGTAGGTTCCATCTCTTAATGTATACTAAGGGGTAAAAAAGTATCCAGAAGATCGCCGCTACTAACTATCACCACATGGACATGGTGGGGAGAGGAAGAAGCCTGCTTTTATCAACTGAGTTAGTACCGTTTTCAAGAGACTAGCTGCCAAAGAAGGTTTTTCAGTTGGTGAGTTACTCAAATGAGTGGGATGTGCAATGTCCCTTCAAAT
This sequence comes from Phalaenopsis hybrid cultivar, assembly GCA_002079205.1. Classification (NCBI taxonomy): domain Eukaryota; kingdom Viridiplantae; phylum Streptophyta; class Magnoliopsida; order Asparagales; family Orchidaceae; genus Phalaenopsis; species Phalaenopsis hybrid cultivar. The sequence goes on from JXCR01040416.1 coordinate 407,480, forward strand.
GAAGAAAGAAATTCTAAGAGACATCAGATCTACTAGAAGATCTTAGAAATTAACTGAATTGCCTGCTCGCATTCCCGTTTAGTTTCTCTTAGGAAGCAAATTTGATACCACCATTATTACTACCGATTCTGCTGTCACTAGACCCGCAGGACGTCAACCAGTTAAGTCAGATCTGGTTCAAAAGTTCTACCAATTACCAGTCACAAGGATGTTCCTAAGGTTCACAAAGAAAAGGCAAAGAGATCACCCAGTATTGTATTTGCTCTGCACCATGGGGAGCATACCTCTCTTCGACATGCCGATATTTCTGTTGAGTCACTCCGTCTCATCACATCACTGTCAAAGAAAAAGGTGTGGGTATCCAAGGCCGTCATACCGATATGGTCCAGTGATCCCAAAGGGAAGGATCATGGAATGAAGCAAGGGGCCAAAGTATCCAGCATTGTCGTAGCAATTGCTAGCGAGATGGATGAGCAAGTATAGGATGTCCAGCAATGTCCTCAAGATCTCAAGGTGCTACAAAGAGAAATAATTGAAGGAAAGGTTGAAAAGCTCAGGGTCGAGATTTTTGAGTTGGCCTGAGAACATGGAGTTTCCATTGATGATGATGAAGCCTTTGACTTCAATGATTACCTAAAAGAAAATTTCGTGGATATCCATGTCATCAAGACTAGAGCCACTGCATCTGCATGTGACACTCAACCTCTCATTGAAGATAACACCGTAGATGAGCTGCGTAGGGCATTTTCCTAAGGGATAAGCAGATCAGCCAGATGGAGAAAAGAATGGAAGAGATGAACGCTGCCATGACCGTCATGGCGAAAGTTCAGGGACAATCTTAGACACCAATGTTAGCCTCCCCAGAAGTCAATCAACTAAAGATTATACATATCACAAATGAAAGGATAGAAGTTGCCTCAGCAAATAGAGATGAAAAATAAAAGAAAGATTCTCCATCAAGTGCTATACCGGAAAGAGAATATAAGCAAATGATCGAGCAAGTTAGAGAGGCCTTAGCCCAATCTAAGGGCGGGGCATTGATTTTGAAGGGTAGACCTTACTCGGAGGAGTTCGATGTCGTACGCTACCCTAAGGGTTTTGTGTCACCAAATTTTAAGATATTTGAGGGGACAGGAAATTACAGGTAGTATATAGTTCATTTTCAAACCAATTATGGTAATACTGGAGGCAACGAAGATTTGCTGTTTTGATAGTTTGTTAGTAGCCTTTCGGGGATCACTTTTGATTGGTATTCCAAACTACGCATTGGATCAGTCAAAAAATTCACTGAGCTAGAACAATTGTTCATTAAGAGTTTTGTTGGAGTGCAACATCATGTGTCTTTTGGAGATCTCTTAGTAGAGAAACAAAAGCCCAACAAGACTTTAGTGAACTACATTTTGAGGTGGAGAAACCTTAGCATGAAATGTGAACCTCAGCGACAAAACATCATGCGATTGAGATCTTACTCAAGAGCATCCATGGGCCAGTAGCTTTCATGCTCAAAAGTCTCACCATTAAATCATTTGAGAAGCTACTCAGCAAAGCCAGAAATCTTCAAGAAGAAGTCAAACATATGGATTTCGAAGAGAAAGCGGAGAAATCCAGGAAGACCAGGGAATTTGAAAGAAGTATAGAACAATGACAATGGTCAATAAAAGAAAACAACCAATGAAGATACATGTAGAAAATTCTCATCAGAATTGACAGTCATCATTGTGGCATGCTCAACAAAAGACACAATAGTATGGCCAGTCTAGCCAACAACCACTTCAAGGGGGATCATACCAAATGAAAAATAGAAAGAGTTTATCCTTGATGGAAGAAAGGAAAATAGTTTATTCCTTTAAAAATGAAGCGGTACCCAAAATGTTCAGAAGTCTGATGAAGAAGCCTGAGTTCAAAGTACCAGAAACAAAGAAACCCGTAGAGGTCGACAAAAAGGATCAACCTAATTATTGCCCATATCACTGGTTGTTTGGACATACTATAGAGGATTGTTAAGGATTAGCTTGAGAAAAATCTTAAGGAAGGAAATATAATGATCCCAAAAGAATATTTAAAAGAACCTAAACGAGGATCTGTAAATATGATTTTGGCCGAGCCAATCGCTTCGATAGATCCATATTCAGAAAAAGATAGATGAAGTACAGTTTGGAACAAATCATCCAAGAATATATTGGACTAAATTCAGAATACATCAAGGCAAGCCTCCGTTCAGAGTCTTCAGGCTACCAAGCCAGAGATGAAGATTTCACTAGAAAATCTACCACCACCAAAGAAGAAGAAGAAGAACACCACCATGAAGATTGAAAGCACGGGGGTTATGATAGGGGCTGCCTCTACTAGATTAGTTGTCTCGGATTCGGGAAAGAAAATCCTCAAACCCTTGACCTTGTATGATTATCTTTAACCCCTTCGGGGTCTTATGAATATAATGATTATAATTTTGGCTACATTTTAACTGTTTCTAGTGATAAAGTAATTGATTATGACCAATCTAACTTTGATCTTGATTCTCAAGCCAATCCTCAAATCGTACATAAGACCGATGAACTGTTAGCAAGACAGAAGAAGACTTTGACAATACCAATTATGACAATGCCGGGAGTGAGGAACCAATCCTCGAGTGCCATGATGCATAACTTGCCATCAACTTAGATCTTTCCGATAAAGAAGAAAAAATGGAAGATTTGCCTACAACATCTCAAGAAGAAGAAATTAAAAAAGTTAACTTAAGGAGCGGGAATGTACTACTCCCTAGGTCAGCTCCATCGGTTAAAGGAAAGCAAATAGTAACTCGAGAAGAGCTACCTCTACCTCTGCTAGTGGAAGAAACACAAAACCAAGTAAAGATCAAAGGATTATAAAAAGTGGATTACAATGTCCTAGCTCATCTTAGGAAGTTGCCGACCAAATTAAGCATCTATGACGCTCTATCTCGTCAAAGGAGATGAGAGAGTCTCTGGTTACTTTGCTTGATCTAGAGATTTGCTTAGCCCAGTTGGCCAACACAACCTCGGATGAAGTTTTCCCATTGAAAGAACAACTGGGGATAATCTTTATAGATGAAGACTTGGTGCTTAGTACCACCGACCATAATCCCACTCTATATCTCTGTTAACATCGGTAGATTTGTGTTGTTCAGAGTTTTGGAAGGTCCTGGAGCATCCTCAAACTGATGAGCCTACGAACATTGGCCTATTTGAACATTGATCTCAGAAGCTTATGACTGATAAAATGATGCTAAGAGGATTCAACCAAATGGGAGAGAGGGCACTTGGATCAATTACATTACTTATGAAAGTTGGAGAACTAGTAACAACCGCTAAATTTCAGATTATCAATGTCAAAACCTCTTTTATTGCTCTACTGGGTCGACCATGGATTCACAAACACAACATGGTTCCGTCGTCTCTACACAAGTGCATTAAGTACTACAAGGAAGGACAAGAACATTGCAACAAGTGAGATTTACAGCCATTTTCATTTCATGAAGTTGCTATTCCTGAAGATGCTGACTACTATGTACTCTAAAGAAGACTGTCTTCTCTCATGAAGTTGTGGCAAATAAAGTGGAAGATTCAGAAGAACCAAAAAGAGGAAGCCATTCAGCTCTACTTCAGCTATCTTCCACCACTCTTTTGCAATGAGTTTGTGGGGGTTCTTTTAGTTCGTGCACCCGAGGTCGAGGTCAGGGATGTGGATGAGGAAGAACCAACTTGATTGTTGAACGGCCCATGTCAACCATCAACATTGATGATGAAGAAAGTTGTGAAGATGAAATAATGATGACAAAATAGTAGAAACCATAGGGCGAGATATTCTTATAAGATGTGGAGAAAAGTGAATATGAGACAATGATGATCAAATAAATCACTATGTGAACACCATGACCCTTGCTCCAATTCTCCCTAAAAAGTTTGAGAGTTTAGAGGTCAAGGAGGATCGTAGCACTGGTTCAAATTTGATCAAATTTTATCTTGCTTCTACTTCTACTAATCTTGAAAATCATGTAAATTTGGATGAGGATCCTAATGAATTAATGGAATTACATTTTTGTTACTTTTCTCCTAGTGTACAAAAGTTAATTTAACTCGGAGATTTGCTAAAAAAATGTCAAAAGAGAAATTACAACTTTTTGATAACTTATGGGATGTTAAATGTCAAATTCTGAACTCAAAAGAGGGTCTCAGATTTGGTACAGTCGGATCAATCGATAATTAAGAATTTTACATGATTATTACTTGTGAATCGAAAGAGGATTACCTCGATGTGAAAGATGACACTCTTGATCAGCTAATAGAAAATGCCTCGCCAGAATTTGAGGAAGAAATCAAGTCAACTGTTGATGAATTGAAGGAAATTAGCCTTGTGATGGAATTGCAGCCTTGACCTTAATTTATAAGTTCTATACTCCACATTAAAGAATCTTTAGAGTTGATCAAACTGTTGACAGATTTCAAAGATTCCTTTGCATGGAGTTATGATAAAATGTCAGGACTGTCAGCAAAAGTTGTAGATCATAAGCTGGAGGTGGACAAAGATATGACCCCAGTAAAATAAGCTCCAAGAAGAATGCACCTTGAAATAAAGCAGCAAGTTATTGCCGAGGTGAAGAAGTTAATAGACACTAACTTTGTGCTGGAAGAGCAATACCCCACTTGGTTTGCTAACATTGTGAAAATTAAGAAAAAAATGGACAAATTCGTGTATGTGTCAACTTCAGAGATTCGAACAAAGCATGTTCAAAGGATGAATTTCCATTTCTAATACTAGAATGATGGTGGATATCGCTTCGGTACATGATATTTTCTACTTTATGGATGGATCGTTAGGGTACAATGATCTCGAGAAAATATAGTTGTGTAAAATTTATAAAGTTGACTCCACTTTGCAACAGTTTCAAAAAATTGATGTGATATTTTATGAATAATAACGTTAAGCACTTAAAGTTGGGATTCTACGCAAGTATACATATCGTTATGAAGTAATATAAGAATTTTTTTTTATGTCCCAAATATCAATCCCACGGGGAAGGTTTAAAATTGAAATGATAAATTAATTAGAAAATTTACAAAAATCAAACGAACTTACTATCACTGACTTTGTAAGTTTAAGATATTATCAAAGCTAAATTATTTACTACTAGCAGAATTTAAAAGCAGTTTTTAAAATTAAGAACTACTAAACAATATTTATGTGATTAAGTTTTCTAATGTGAAAAAACATCTTTCTCACTACAATGAGTTTTTTTGGTGAAATGAAATGAGATAAATGGTTTAAATATGTATTGTACCAAATAGGAGCAATTTTAGTTCTCCACCCTAATTCAGTGTTATAGAAAATCATTGGCTAATCCTAGGTTTTGTCTCTAAATTTGTGGCTAGGCTAGGAGGATACTTGCACCTACTTCAGAGCTCCCACTTCCCTTCCCCTGAAGGCAAACTCTCTCTTTAGTTTTTAAAAACTAAGATCAAATTGGGAATTTTAGTCCGTCATCATAGAAATCTCCAATTCTACACCCAATAAAGTATATTTCTCTATTTATTTGCACTTAAACCCATGAACGAAATACTCCTTCATGGACTTAAAAGTGATTCTCACTCTATTGTAGAACTCATACTCCATTTCCCGGATCATATGTTTAACAACATATTTTAACAATTCAATTGGCTAGATTGAAAAGCAAATTAAGAGCGGAGTTGAAAAACCATCACAATTTATTTTAAATTTTAACATTGCCACATCCACATTCTTTATTCATTTCATCATATCTCATAGTAGGGGGAATGATAAAGGAATCTACTTAGACTTCATGAGAAAGATACAACAAAACACAAATTTCATATATAAAAGAAGTAATTAAAAAATAACACTTATCTCACACTCTTTCTCAAAGCAAATCCTTTACAGCCTCTCTTAGGAAATGTAGGAAGAAGAAATCTCTTACTTCTCTTCCTCTCCAACACTTCTTAGAGAAGAATTCACACTTAAAATCACCACAAAAACTAAAATCTATAAAATTTATAACTAGCTAATGGTGTGGAGTTGTGTGGAATGTAGGTTTGTGAAGAGAAAAACTGAAAATTAGTGGAAGAAGTTAAAATGGTGTGAAGGGGGGGGTTCTGATCAAATTTTGGCCCTAAATAGAGCCTAGGTCAGTTCTCCAATAGGTGGATCTAACAACTCTTCAAAAAGAGTCCAAATTTGTTTAATCTTCTAGAAACTGGGCTTCAATCGACACTGGCATCGTCGGCGCCCATCCTGGAGCCGTCGGCACTAGAGGCCCGTAATTAAATCCCAATTTTTTGTCAATTGGCACGGTTTGCACCGTCAACATTGAACAAATTTTGAACTTTTCCATTTTTGCTCCAAATTCAATCATTTTTGCTCTAAATTCAATCATTTTTGCTCCAAGTCCTCAAAATCAACAACCTATAATAAAACATAGAAAATACCTTCCATTAAAGTGCAATATCACCAAAAATGAGTATAAAATATAGGTCTAAAAATTATATGTTTTGGGTGTATCAAATAACCAAATCAAGATGGCTCCAAAAGATGTAACACTTACAGCCTTTAGAACTCCTATTAGGATTTTTTGCTACATAGTGATGTCGTTTGGGTTGATAAATGCTGGAGTAACATACCAACAAGATATGACAATGATTTTTGATGACCTCATTCACAACCATGTGGAATGCTACGTGGATGAATAGGTCATCAAAAGTAAACAAAAAAGAGACCTACAATTTGAGAATCGTGTTTGAACAATTATGACAATATGATCTCAAGATGAATCCCTTGTAGTGTTCTTTTGGCATTACCTCCAGAAAATTTCTAGGATTCATTGTCCATTATCGGGGAATCGAGATCGACCCGGATTTAGATTAAAGCTATCTTCAAAATTCCTCCTCCCAAAACCTCAAAACAATTGTGTTCCTTCTAAGGAAAGTTGACATATATGAAACACTTTATTTCTAATTTCTCAGGTAGGTATCAACCCTACTCGGGATTAGTTAAGAAGGACACCAAATTTGTTTGGGAAGAGAAATGACAGACAGATTTTGAGAATGTTAAATAATATTTAATGACTCCTGTTTTGGCAGCCCCTATCCCAGGAAAACCATTTATACTTTATACCGTGACTTTAGAAGACTCTCTTGGAGCCCTCTTAGCCCAAGTCAATGATGAGGGTAAGGAAAACGCACTCTACTACTTGAGTCGCCGCCTAATACCCATGGAGATAAGGTATTCGCCTATTGAGAAGCAATGTTTAGCTTTGATTTTTGGCACCCAGAAGCTCAGACATTACATGCTTTATCATAAGCTAACTTTAATCTCAAAAGTTAATCCATTGAAATATTAGATGACCTGACCAACACTCTCTGGACGTCTAACATGATGGTCGATAAATTTGTTGCAATTTGATATAACTTTTGTTCCCTTCTTGCTATCAAGAGAAAAATTTTAGTAGATTTTCTCACTGCACATCCACTTCCAACTAGGTCCCCTCTTAATGATGAACTACCAGATGAACATGTATTATAGATGGATTTCTCCAACGCACAATGCTGGAAGATGTATTTTGATGGAGCTTCATTAGCTAGAAAAGACAAAGGATCAGAAACAATTAAACCAGGCAAAACAGGAATTGGTTTGATCTTCATCACGCCAGATAAGTGCATGTTGATATTCTCCTATCACCTGACAATCCATGTACCAAAAATAATGCAGAATATGAAGTCTTAATTACTGGGTTGTAATTGGCAATCTCGATGGATATAACAGATATTTCCATCTATGATAATTCTCAACTCATCATCTGACAGGTTGCTGGATAATACAAGATTTTGAAACCAAAGTTAGCACAATATCATCAGTATGCGATGAAGCTACTAGAGCAGATTCCCAATGCAACCTTCTATCGGATCCCTTGGGGAGATAATGCCCACGCTGACACTCCAGCAAAACTTGTAAAAAAATTTGCGTGTCCCCCAGAGAGTTCCATTGACATTACGGTACAAGGAAGATAGGTTTTGTCTCAAATCGACATTGAAAATCTAAACAAGCTCAAAAAAGAAGAAGAAACAATGATTGCGGTTGCTCATATCAATGAAGATTGGTGTAAGCCATTAATAGAATATTTGCAGACTAGGAAGTTGTCAGAGGACAAGTCAGTAGCTCATCAAGTCACAAGAAGGGTTATGTCGTACGCTTTAGTGGGTGATGTCCTCTACAAAAGTTCATTCGATTAGATGTGGCTATGAAGTTTGAGCAGAGTCAAAACATAAAATATTGTCAAAGAAGTACATAACCTTCATCTACTCCTGCAATTTAACTTCCCTCCAAAATTATTTACATGCCTTGAAAGTACTAACATTTCAGGTGGAGGAACGAGAAGAATTGACAGGTATGCTTTTATATTATTACATTTACATTTTTATATTTCTTTCCTCGAGCTTGCCTGTTGAACAATGATGTCGCCCTGCATGAAAACCAAAAGTGCTAGGCTAGCCGTAAAACCAAAACCAAAACTAAAAATGAATCAAGATAAAATTTATCGCCACAACATTCAAAATATATGACAACTCAAGATTTAATCACAAATATCACAAAACAAAAATTGCAACTAAATTAAAACATCTCTATCCATTTATCAGGAATCCCTCAGAGGAGGTAACCTATGGTTGCTAACGAGATTTCCCAAGATCTAAATGAACGTATGGAACTCATTAAGTTAAGTTTAGTAAATTTATTTGGACTAAGTGAATCTGAAAGGAAATAATGGTACCGAAACAAGGTAACTGTAGGATCCTAATAGGTGTCGCTCTAATCAACTTTAATATGCCCCATAAAATTTAAATAACCATGATCCTTAGGAACATCTGATTTGAAATCACAACTTGACACGTTAGAAAACCTAAACTTTCCATGACGAGGAGCTTGGAACTAGCATTGAGAGCAGCACGACCATCTTTAAAAGCACAACATGTCTACATTGGCTACACCATTCTCTCTTTATAACTAAACAACAAAGCCATAGGACTTTGAGGTGGTTTGCTTATGTAACATAAATTCTCAACTTTTCTTTAGGCCTTTGTATAGCTCTGCTGTACAATTTAAGCTTTAACTCGTCTTAAGATTCTGAGGTTATCATTCATCACGATTGAAATCCTCATCTCTTCCAGGCTATTTGTGTGATTGTTTCATGCGAGTGTAAGCCCTAATTAATAAAATTGATAGAATGAAACATTTAGATATTTCTCTCCAAAACTGAAGCCAAACCATAGGGTAGCTTTGGAAGTCACCGAGGATCTCCTCTGGGTCTGTGACATCCCTGAGTTCTTCCTTCCTTGGATTCTACAATAAATGTTCCAAATTTGAGCCATTTCCCTTTCATATTTCTTTGTCCAATCTCGTTGAAAAGTCCTATCCTTGTGACCTCTATGAAGATAATGTTCCCTGATTTTTATCCAGAGTTTTCTTAGGTGACTTCGGTTATGTAAGATGTAATTAACTATAGGGGCTTGCCCTTATAGAAAGATTTTCTAAACTCAGCTTAATATAAATACCATTTAATTCTTTGTATTAAAAAGTTGAACTCGTCAGCTTATAAATAAAATGGTTTTTGCAGACCAAAAGGATGTCATTTATTTCTTAGTTTATTTGATCGAGTCTCACCTTCAAGTCTTGTGTTTATTTTCGGGATAGATACATAGCTTGAGGTGTATTCCTCTTTCATTTGAACTATGAAAGATATGGGATCATTTTGATTTCATATTTTTCTAAACTTAT
>JXCR01040426.1:0-17107 GCA_002079205.1 Phalaenopsis hybrid cultivar
ATGATCTTAATTTATTAGAATTAAATGAAAATATGGCACTAAATAGGACGCAATGGAGAAAATGGATTCATGTAGCCAACCCCACTTAGTGGGATAATGGTTTTGTTATTGTTGTTGTATTGTATATTAACTATTTGAAGAGTTTCATGTCTAAACACAACCATTGTCAAACAATAATCCTTATACCTTAACTGCTAATTTTTAGCCACTTTTTTTTTAAACCTATAAGTGATCAGCTTGTATGTATCATCGAGAATTTGTCAAATATGATATAAAAGATTTGGTTTTATATCCGAGTCTTAACTACTACAAAAATCTGCATTCATTCTCAATCTCTTATGAAACTGTAAGCGAATTTTATGAATAAATAAAATGTGTTTATGGTGTGCATTGAAAGCAGTTAATCATTGCTTAAACTAAAGCTAAGAAACTGTGAATATTGATCTTTTGTGTATTATTAAGGTATCTTATCTCAGAAGAACTATTAAATTCTGTCTTTACGCATCCTACATTTAAAACATCCCTTAAAAGGACCTAGCCTTTATGTCATAATTAAAACTAAACAATAAAAAACTCAATGATTTAGCACTTTAAATGAAAGGAAGTAGATGATAAATTAATTAGAGCAAGGGCCAATAAGATTTCCTAATTGGAAGATATGAACCATGCTTGATTATATGATAAAAACATCTCTTCGTAAAATACATAATACATAGCGTGCATATACATACACAATCGTAAACATGAGGTAAGCTTTTATCCCCTTATGAAGAGGATGTTTTCCCTAAACGTCTACTTACTAAAATAGACGTTCAAACACAAGATTAAGATGATGCAACATGCATTTTGGAATTTAGTACCGAAGTCTTCATATTCAACCTCTCAGTTGCACCTAGGATCTTCTGATTGTACTATTCATTTCTTTTGTATTTCCTTTTATGGACCTTGTACTTCCAAGAATTTGCATAACTTTACGTTGAGCTTATTGTGTATTGTTTATTTAGTATTTTGGGCCTAGTGTTGTGGGCTAGATGATGCATCAAATCATGTGTTGTGTTATATCAAGATAAATACATATGTAGTGATAACGAAGCTATTCTCTTATCCTAGAGCCAAGCCATTTGACCCATTTTGACACCCTTTGACCAACATCATACATATTGACCACCACTTAAACATTTAACATCCACATCACTTTCGAAATGCTACCTCACCCTTCTTGTCATGAAAGCACACCCTCTCTTGATCATAACTAATGTCAAAGCTAATATTATGTTCCAATGTTGAACCATGTTAAGTGCTTCTTGAAACTCTCTCTTTTATGGCTTATGGCATCGACCATAAAATCATCATCATTGCACACAAAAACATACAAAGTTTCTTCAAAAGTCACAAAACTTCAATGCCATCTCATTTCCCATACCTTAGGCAACCATCCCCATACAACTTTTGGGTTATCTACTTCACATTTACACATAGAATTATATCGTTCATATAATATATAATGAAGATTGATGAATGTTTAATGAAAGCTACTTTCATTTAAATTTTCAAACTCCTCTCAGTGTGTTTTCTTTTTAAGAGGAGTTTTTGTGATTGTGAATTCATGGCATTTGGAGAAGAATTCCAAGGACAGAAAGAGATCACCATGACGAAAGACTATTCCTAACAAATGACTATTCATAGAGGCCAACTTCAATCATCTTTTCGCTTTTCCATTGATTATTTTAAACCCTCCACAGTTAGATCATTCCAAAGGTTATTGTTATCTTCTTAATTAAAGTATAGGTATCTTCCTTAGTTAACATAACTTGAGTAAGTGTTGTATCTCCTGCTTGCTTTTGAACTCGAGTATTAGTAAATTGTGAATAGTTGCGAGCTTATTTAAGCATATTGTAAGAATCAAAGAGAACATTGGTCTTATCTGTTCGTAGAAAAATTAAGTGAAAATTTATAGATCTTTTTTTGATTGGGCTATTCATATAGTTTTTACTCAAATTTTATCGCATTATAAAACGAAAACATTGCATGTATTATTTGTGAGTTTTTTTATCATGTTTTTTGTCTTCATTTAGTGCACTCTATAATTTTGTCATAATGTTATTCATTTCTCAACCAAATTTTATGTGTAATGGTCTAAGTTTATCACCCAATATCCTTTACCACTTTCTAGTTTATAACTGTCCTTATTCCAACTTTAAAACTTCAAACCTAAGAAAAAAAGTCACATTTCACAGTGATTGCACACAGAAACTATATATTTGAAAATTGATTAGGATATTATCAGAATATCTCTAACCATCATCAAAATAATAGGTCTTTTAAAAGACCATAAAAGTTAACTTGATTATTCATTGTGAGCTAGTTTTTGTTAATTGACGATTTTCGAAAAGATAATCCCTATATATGAGATGCTTGTCATTATCATTACTTTTGAATCTCTTGTCAAATTTTAATAGCATTTCATAGACAACCTTTAATTCTTAAAAGAAATTTATTCATTTTTATGATCAGATGGACATTCTAGAAGCTAAGCCATATACCCAACCAAATTTCATCAAACAAAAACATTGAGAAAGTTCTTCCTCCCAAGTCTAACTTCTTAAAACTCTTCCTATATTTACAAATAAAATTGATCATTAAGAAAAGAAACCCACTAGTGGGTGTCATACAATAACTACTATAGTATGGACCTCAAGAGAATTTGATAACATAAATCTCATCAACCCGAGTTTCAAAAGATTGTTCTAATGAAATAAATAGAACCACAAACTCCTATGAGCTCCACTAAGTAAGGACAGCTACAACATAGCACAATAAGAGCTTGAGCAAGATAATGGGAATGGCATGGCCCTATCTAATGATTTCTTCCGACCAAGTTCAAAGATTTGTGTCTAGACTGGACATTGAAAGGAATATCATTTATGAAATCCTCCATCTATTTGGTAACTAGGCATTTGAGTGTGGAACATTTTTTTTACTACTTGATGACAAGATAAAGAATGAATCCCATTTTTAATATGAGTCAAGAAGTTAGATATTTTGTGACTAGGAACATTAATCCTGTGAACTTATATGTGATCTTTGCAACTAAAACCCTTCATTTTCAACAAATTTCTGCTGTAAACAAGAAAAGGAAATATGATGCTTTAATGGTTTTTTTTTTTTTAGTTGAGAAATGCTTTCTTGGGCATTAGTAGGTATTATTTGTGAGTATTGCAGTACATATGGTTCAAATCTATTAAAATACTTCAATAATACTTGCAATAAATTTTCCAGTCAAGTCTTCTTTAAGCCGTCGAGTTGATAAATTTAAAACTGATCTGAAACGACTATTTAGGATTGATTATAACCAGAGCTATCACTAATTCCATTTTTTTATTGTTTTAATAGAGCTAAGCCGCAAGCTTTTAAAAAATTGCCAATTAATCACATCTTCCAGGATTCCAAACTGCTCGTGTTAGAAAGATATGTTAATTGAACCTGACAGTAGTTAATTACTTGATATTTTCATCGGGCACAACTTGCAAATCATCTAAATTATAATTAAATTGAAGTTGAAACTAGGAGTGAAACTATTGAAACAACAAAAACTAAAAAAATTGATAGAAGTCAAAATCGAAAAATAAAAACTTTGCTTTAGTATATATATTTTATGGGTTTAGTTTTACTTTAATTCCTACTATGAACGGCAGAGATTCATTAGAAATAAATTCATAGACGTTTCCATTTTTTAAAACACAAGAATTTTATTGTTGAGCCTTTCCATAACCCTACTAACGTGAGGTTACTGGATCTGCAAGTTCACAAGTTTTTCATCCTCAAACAGATTTCAAGAAACAGTACCATCCCTCACATAAAAAAAAAAATCTAATTATTTCCCGCATACCTCATTGTTCTGCACCATTTTAATGCATAAATTGTTAATAATAATCGACATAATGTTGATAACTTACTATGGAATCCATAGATAACATAAAAATTTTCTATAACTTAACACAATTCCTTAACTGATGAACAACAAAATCATCATAAAAAAAGGGAAAAAACTATATAAAAAAAATATATCCATTCTTTAGCCTTCATCTAAGCAGAGTACCAAACAGCAACAATAACAACAAGTCTTTATCCCATTAAGTGGGTTCTGCTACAAGAATCCTTTAACTCCATTGTGTCCTTTTGAGTGTCATCTTTTCATTTAATTCTAATGGATTAAGATCATTTTTATACAATATGCTCAAGTTTTTTCCGGTTTACCTCTGCCTTTACTAACATAAGTCAAATCTAAAACATGTCCTCTCCTAACCATATCATATAGTCAATGTTTAATGTGACCAAACCGTCTAAGACGACTCTCTCTAATCTTGTCTGTCAATGGAGCCACACCAACCCTTTCACGGATAAATTTGTTTTGCATTTTGTCACTAAGTGTCAGTCCACTCATCCGCATGAGTATTCTCATCTCAACAACACTTAATTTTGTTTATTCTTCTCTTTTAAGGGCCAATATTTTGCGCCATAAAGCATTGCAGGTCTCACCACCATCTTATAAAATTTTCCTTCAAGTCTAAGCGGTAATTTTCTATCACACAATAGGTTCGATGCATTTCTCCACTTCTACCAACCAACTTGAATTCTACTAATAACATCAATTTCTATATCACCATCGCTTCGAACAATAGCCCCGAGATATCTTAAACATTCACACCTTTTAATGATTTGAACAACCATAGTTACAACTCAAACATTACAACCACTACTAAAATTACCTTCCATGTATTTAGTTTTAGAACTAATCAAATGAATGCCTTTAAGATCCAATGTTGACCTATACAATTTAAGTTTTTCCTGAACTCTTTCTCTAATCTTATCCACAAGAAGGATATCATTAGCAGAAAGCATACACCAGGGCACGTCATCCTGTAAATGTCCAGTAAGAGCATCCATAAATAAGCAAAACGATATGGGCTAAATTCGATCTCTGATGTAATCCAACTGAAATAAGAAAATACTTGGTCCATCATCCAACTATTCGAACACAAGTAACAACTCTAATATACATATCTTTAATGACCTGAATATAAGTCATATCAACACCTTTCTTTTCTAGAACTCCCCAAATAACTTCTCTTAAAACTTTATCGTAAGCTTTTTCTAAATCAATAAAAATCATATGTAGATCCTCCTTACTCACTCTATACTTCTCCATCAAACATCTCAATAAATGTAGAGCTTCCATAGTTGACTTGCCCGGCATAAATGCAAAGTGATTATGAGAAATCTTTGTATCACGTATATATTCAATTATCCTCTCCCATAATTTTAAAATATGACACATTAAGTTAATCCCTTTATAATTTATGCATTTTTGTGCATCCCTTATTCTTAAAAATGGGGACTAACATACTTTTCATCCACTCCTCCGGTATCTTTTTAGTCTTTAAAATAATACTAAATAGTTTAGTAAGTCAAGAAACTCTCAAATCTCCTAAATATTTCCACACTTCAATTGGGATATCACCAGGTCCTACTGATTTTCCACCATTGGTTTCTTTAAAGCCTCAACTTCTTTTTAACTAATGTGAGGGTAAAAATAAAAAGTTTTATTATTATTAACGATACTAAAATCCTAAAGGTCGATCGTATTTTCAGAAACTTCAGTGCAAATATCAAAATAGCTCGCCCAAGTATGTTGAATATATTCCTATAAGAAAATCACTTTTTGATTCCACTTTTAATACACTTTACTTGAATTAAATCTTTACTTTCTCTTCTCTTTATTTAGCTAATTTATACATATAATTTTTACCCACTTCAGTGTATAATATATTATAAAGATCACTAAAAGCAAAATTCCTAGCTTCAGAAATTGTTCTCTTAGACTCTCTATGAGTCACCTAATATTTTTCCCAGTTCTCTAAACTTTTACATTTAAATCAATTTTTATAATACAATTTATATTTTATCTTTTATTGCACATTATTATTCCACCAAAAACTATTTTTATTTATTAAAACTTCGTTGTTATTCTCCAAGTACATCTTTTGTCACTTGTTTAATAGTGTTTGTTAATTTATCCCACATAAAATTAGCTCCTTCATAAACATCCCAAATCTTTAAATCTTGAAATCTTTAAGTTTACTCATTAAAATAATTGTATATTTCTCTTAGTTGCTCACATCTAATTTTATGACAATGCTTCATTGTATTTTTTTATCATACAACTCATCTTAAAATCAAAAATTAATAATCGATGTTGAATACTTAAATTTTCACTTAGAATGACCTTATAATTTTTATATTCTCGAAGATCATTTTTTTTCTCGTAAAAAAATAAATAAATTTGTGTTTCATTAGATCTATATTTTTATAAGTAACAATATGGTCATCTCTTTTCTTAAAAAAAATATATTAGCAATAACAAAATCATAAGCTGGAGCAAAATCTAATATAGTTCTACCTTCTTCATTAATCAATCCAAAACCATAGTTGTTTGTCGGCCGTGTTAATTTTTTGTTTTGGAAAAGAGATAATTTTTGTAAACATGAAGATAGTTTTAAATATAAATATGTGATTTTAATTTTTGAAAGTAATATATTTTTTAATATTTTGAAAAGATATGAGACTAAACGAGTCTCACATATTGAATAATTTGGATGACCGAGCGTAATACCACAAGTAACATATTTATCCCGAAGAATAAACATACACTTGTAATAGGCTCAATCACCTAAACTAAGGAATTTGTGGCATCTGTTTAGTCTGCGAAATATTTTATATGAGGCCAACAAGTTCCCCTACCTAATATAAGAATTAGATAGAGTTTATTTTACCTGGGTTCCAAGTTCCCTATAGTGGCAAGCCTTTATAGTTAATTACATCTCAAATGACCGGGATCACTTAAGAAAACTCGATTAAGATCAGTGGTTTTGCCTTTGAAATTTTAAAGTTTAGGTTTCCACGATTGGATATGGGAAAATCAAATGAGAGTGGCTCAAACAGGAACAGTTATTTTAAGGAATCTAAAGGAATGAAGAGTATGGGATATCATAGATCCGAGGAAAATCACGGTGTTATCCTATTGTTTAGCTTTATATCTTTAAAATGATGTTGTTTAATGTTTAATCCTGCAATTTATTTAGAATTTAGGACTTATGTTCGCACGATATTTGATCGTGCAAATAGCCTAAAAAGATATGAGGATTTACACTGTATCGTACAGTAACCTCAGAATTATAAAGTGTTAGGACTTATAATTACACAACAGGGTTATGCAAAAGCCTAAAAGTGATATGTGAGGGTTTACGCTGTGCTAGTAAAATCATCTCGAAATTCTATGGTTTGTTATTTAAACTAAGGAAAGTGCTTAGTGATATGAATTTGTTTTGAAGTTGCTCTTTTGAATGTCCTCGTCGTGCTGCCCACGGCATTCGCTCCAAGCTCCTCGTTATAGCACCTCCGGATTCGATGTTAATTTTAAAGATATATGCAACTATTTAGTCAACGTTCTGCTGTCGGGTATCTCTTATAAAACCAACTACTGATCTCCTATTCTAAGGTATAGTGTATAATAGAACAATAAAACATGCAGTATAAAAGAAAAGAACAGTAGAATGTACAATAAAGAAGAAAAACAGTACAGTATGTTATGACGTAAAATACTATAATGTAAATCAAACATGTATATATGGGAGGTCTGTTGTTCATTTAAACGAGCTAGTATGCATTGTATAAACAAAAGAAACATTGCCTGAAAAATTCGAGAAAATCGATAAATGACTCACGCAGAAAAAGCTCAGGAAAATCGACAAATGACAATTCCAAGAAAATTATCAAAATCTCGGAAAGATCCCGGAAAAGGAACCACGAGTGCTTTGCCCAAAAATCCCAATAAAACATACGAAAAATCTGAAAAGAAGGGACCGCAAGCACTCGGGTCGAGGCTAGGCTCAAATATAATATATTTGTACTCGAGGGACGTCGAAGGCTACTATCGGTCACCCGGATGTATAGAGTCTGTCACTCAACTAGAAGGGTGTTCTACTAAATCTAACTTAGGAGGGTACTCCTTAGCCCGATATCGGTAATCAATAAGTGGACAACCAAGTTGTAACACAATTAAAATTTATATTTTAGCATGCACATGAATTTTAGGCATATAAAAAGAAAATTGAATCAATTTTGTAATAAAAATATTTTTATAAATATTGCATTTGTTCTTATCAAGTCTATTTTTATCAATTTTGAAAAGTATAGTTATCCATGAGTCGATCACGCCGTCGGGCGTAGGACCGCCAACAACCTAAGAATGTATGGGTCTCCCGCTAGTCTTGTGTCGGTGAATGTACTATCATCCTACAGTTTATTAGGTCCCAAGATTGGGTCTTGATGTAGTAGGATGGAATATCATTCTGCTCTACCACCGGTCTATCTTTGTCACCATCTCCCTAAGCCCTAAAACAAAACCGACCTACTTGCGACCTTGTTTGATGGTTTCATATATAGCAAAATGCTATATATGGACACTTATATGTCATACATAAGCATAAAAAACCGAACCAAGAAGCAAGAAAAAAAAGGAATAAAAATGGGGATGAGAGAGAAGAAACTGATCCACCTAAAAGATCGAAAGGATGAAGGGTGAAGCAACTCTCACCCTCAAAATTGTGACGAAAAGATCTGAAAAAGAGAGCCCAAGATCCTTGAATCAATCCAAGAAGGATATCATTTTCTCAACTTTTATAAATGGGTNCAATTGGGATATCACCAGGTCCTACTGATTTTCCACCATTGGTTTCTTTAAAGCCTCAACTTCTTTTTAACTAATGTGAGGGTAAAAATAAAAAGTTTTATTATTATTAACGATACTAAAATCCTAAAGGTCGATCGTATTTTCAGAAACTTCAGTGCAAATATCAAAATAGCTCGCCCAAGTATGTTGAATATATTCCTATAAGAAAATCACTTTTTGATTCCACTTTTAATACACTTTACTTGAATTAAATCTTTACTTTCTCTTCTCTTTATTTAGCTAATTTATACATATAATTTTTACCCACTTCAGTGTATAATATATTATAAAGATCACTAAAAGCAAAATTCCTAGCTTCAGAAATTGTTCTCTTAGACTCTCTATGAGTCACCTAATATTTTTCCCAGTTCTCTAAACTTTTACATTTAAATCAATTTTTATAATACAATTTATATTTTATCTTTTATTGCACATTATTATTCCACCAAAAACTATTTTTATTTATTAAAACTTCGTTGNTTTCACACTCTTTAATGTATATTATAAAGATCACTAAAAGCAGAATTCCTAGCTTAGAAATTGTTCTCTTAGACTCTCTATGAGTCACCTAATATTTTCCCCAGTTCTCTAAACTTTTACATTTAAATCAATTTTTATAATATAATTTATATTTTATCTTTTATTGCACATTATTATTCCACCAAAAACTATTTTTATTTATTAAAACTTCGTTGTTATTCTCCAAGTACATCTTTTGTCACTTGTTTAATAGTGTTTGTTAATTTATCCCACATAAAATTAGCTCCTTCATGAACATCCCAAATCTTGAAATCTTGAAATCTTGAAGTTTACTCATTAAAATAATTGTATGTCTTTTAGGTGCTCACATCTAAATTTATGACAATGCTTCATTGTATTTTTTATCATACAACTCATCTTAAAATCAAAAATTAATAATCGATGTTGAATACTTAAATTTTCACTTAAAATGACCTTACAATCTTTATATTCTCGATGATCATTTTTTTTTTCTTGTAAAAAAAAAATAAATTTGTGTTTCATTAGATTTATATTTTTATAAGTAACAATATGGTCATCTCTTTTCTTAAAAAAAAATATTAGCAATAAGAAAATCATAAGCTGGAGCAAAATCTAATATAGTTCTACCTTCTTCATTAATCAATCCAAAACCATAGTTGTTTGTCGGCCGTTTTAATTTTCTGTTTTGGAAAGATATAATTTTTGTAAATATGAAGATATTTTTAAATATAAATATGTGATTTTAATTTTTGAAAGTAATATATTTTTTAATATTTTGAAAAGATATGAGACTAAACGAGTCTCACATATTGAATAATTTGGATGACCGAGCGTAATACCACAAGTAACATATTTATCCCGAAGAATAAACATACACTTGTAATAGGCTCAATCACCTAAACAAAGGAATTTATGACATCCGTTTGGTCTGCGAAATATTTTATATGAGGCCAACAAGTTCCCCTACCTAATATAAGAATTAGATAGGGTTTATTTTACATGGGTTCCAAGTTCTTTATAGAGGCAAGCCCCTATAGTTAATTACATCTCAAATAACTGGGATCACTTAAGAAAACTCTCGATTAAGATCAGTGGTTTTGCCTTTAAGATTTCAAAGTTTAGGTTTCCACAATTGGATATGGGAAAATCAAATGGGAGTGGCTCAAACAGGAACAGTTATTTTAAGGAATCTAAAGGAATGAAGAGTATGGGATATTATAGATCCGAGGAAAACCACGGTGTTATCATTGTTTTGTTTTATATCTTTAAAATGACGTTGTTTAATATTTAATTCTGCAATTTATTTAGAATTTATGACTTATGTTCGCACGATATTTGATCGTGCAAATAGACTAAAAAGATATGAGGATTTACACTGTACCGTACAGTAACCTCAGAATCATAAAATGTTAAGACTTATAATTGCACAACAGGGTTATGCAAAAGCCAAAAAGTGATATGTGAGGGTTTACGCTATGTTAGGCAAACCACCTCGAAATCCTATGGGTTGTTATTTAAGGAAAGTGCTTAGTGATATGAATTTGTTTTGACGTTGCTCTTCTGAATGTCCTCGTCGTGCTGCCCACGGCATTCGCTCCAAGCTCCTCGTTGTAGCACCTCTGGATTCGATGTTAGTTTTAAAGATATATGCAATTGTTTAATCAACGCTCTGCTACCGAGTATCTCTTATAAAACCAACTACTGGTCTCCTATTCTAAGGTATAGTGTATAATTAACAATAAAGCATGCAGCATAAAAGAAAAGAACAGTAGAATTTACAGTAAAAAAGAAAAACAGTACAGTATGTTATGAAGTAAAATACTATAATGTAAATCAAACCTGTATATCTGGGAGGCATGTTGCTCCTTTAAACGAGCTAGTATGCATTGTATAAACAAAAGAAACATTGCCTGAAAAACTCGAGAAAATCGACAAATGACTCACACAGAAAAAACTCGGGAAAATCGACAAATGACAATTCCAAGAAAATTATCAAAATCTCGGGAAGATCCCGGAAAAGGAACCACGAGCGCTTTGCCCAAAAATCCCAATAAAACATACGAAAAATCCGAAAAGAGGAGACCGCAAGCACTCGAGTCAGGGTCAGGCTCAAATATAATATATTTGTACTTGAGAGACGTCGAAGGCTACTATCGATCACCCGGATGTATAGAGTCTATCACTCAACTATAAGGGTGTTCTACTAAATCTAACTTAGGAGGGTACTCCTTAGCCCGATATCGATAATCAACAAGTGGACAACCAAGTTGTAACACATTTAAAATTTATATTTTAGCATGCACATGGATTTCAGGCATACAAAAAAAAAATTGAATCAATTTTGTAATAAAAATATTTTTATAAATATTGTATTTATTCTTATCAAGTCTGTTCTTATCAATTTTGAAAAGTATAGTTATCCACGAGCCGATCACGTCGTCGGGCGTAGGACCGCCAACAACCTAAGAATGTACGGGTCCCCCGCTAGTCTTGTGTCGGTGAATGTACTTTCATCTTACAGTTTATCAAGTCTCAGGATTGGGTCCTGATGTCGTAGGATGGAATATCATTTTTCTCTACCACCGGCCTATCTTTGTCATCATCGCCCTAAGCCCCAAAACAAAATCGACCTACTTGCGACCTTGTTTGATGGTTTCATATATAGCAAAAAGCTATATATGGGCACTTATGTGTCAGACATAAGCACAAAAAACTGAACCAAGAAACAAGAAAATAAGAATAAAAATGGGGATGAGAGAGAGGAGGAACTGATCCACCCAAAAAATCGAAAAGATGAAGGGTGAAGCAACCCTCAAAGCTGTGACGAAATGATCTAAAAGAGAGTCCAAGATCCTTGAATCAATCCAAGAAGGATAACATTTTCTCAACTTTTATAAATTGATCAACCCAAGAAAGGTATCCTTTCCAAATGACAACTTTATGAGTTTTCTAATCCTTTCATGAATCCAATTTATATCAATTTTATGATTTCCTGAAATGAAACTATAAGAGTTTTTCATATTTCACAAAGTAAAGGAGAATAATCCATAGAGGGCAACTTTCTAAATCTCCAAAAGTCATGCCAATATCAAATCCATTCAATTCCACCCCTCATTAAAAGCTTTTCGCAATTGTATAAATGTAACACTAATTTAGAAAATATAAAAGTGCTCACAGTCAAGGCAAAATGAACCTAAATAATCCTCAACAGGATCACGGGTAAGGCAGGAAAGAAGATAGGAGCTCACGGGTAAGGCTAATAAAAGGGACAGCCGAACCTCACAACAAGCCCACAAGTAGAAACCAGGAAATGCATAACCAAGCTCCAATATAAGCCCACGATTTAGAACAGGAAATAGAACAAAAGCCCGCGGGTAGGGACAACAAGGAGAAAGCCAAGTCTGAACCAACCATATTCAACATAAAAGAGCCACAAGAGAAAGTTCACAACCAAGGGAAATAAGGAGAAAGCTAAGTCCAAACCAACCACGGCACAAACCACAACAGTAAGGCTCACGGCCANAAGAATAATCCATAGAGGGCAACTTTCTAAATCTCCAAAAGTAATGCCAATATCAAATTCATTCAATTCCACCCCTCATTAAAAGCTTTTCACAATTGTATAAATGTAACACCAATTTAGAAAATATAAAAGTGCTCACGTTCAGGGCAAAATGAACCTAAATAATCTTCAACAGGATCACGGGTAAGGCAGGAAAGAAGATAGGAACTCACGGGTAAGGCTAATAAAAGGGACAGCCAAACCTCACAACAAGCCCACAGGTAGAAACCAGGAAATGCATAACCAAGCTCCAACATAAGCCCACGATTTAGGACAGGAAAAAGCCAATCCTTAACCAACCATATTCAACATAAAAGAGCCACAAGAGAAAGTTCACAGCCAAGGGAAATAAGGAGAAAGCTAAGTCCAAACCAACCACGGCACAAACCACAACAGTAAGGCTCACGGCCAGGGGCAGCGAGGAGAAAACCAAGCCCCAAACCAACCACGGCACAAACCAAGAAACCACAACAGTAAGGCTCACGACCAGGGGCAGCGAGGAGAAAACCAAGCCCCAAAACAACCACGGCACAAACCAAGAAACCACAACAGTAAGGCTCACAGCCAGGACAAAAGGAAATCAGCTAGGATGCTCACAGGTAAAGGCAGCAGACCAAAACCACTAAACTGGCTTCACAGTAAAGGGAAAGCCACCACAAATATTACCATTGTACTCCTTTGATCTACATAAGAGAGTGAATGGACAAATTCACATAAATTATCTAGATTAAAGCCATTTTGTTGAGCAAGACATGATAGTGAATTGATCTATTTATATCAAACATTCACATAGAGAAGTAGATATTGAAATCATGAAAATTGGGATGACGAACTTGATTACCAATAAAAATCTCAGGAGGAACGTTATATCAAAAGCTTTCGACCAAACCGAGCCCAGCAAAGGGCTAAATCGAGCCCACCAAAGGAGCTAAAGCAGAAAGGAATTCCAGCCAAAACACAATCCCAAAAGGAGCCAAACCGAGCCCACCACCGAGCCCAGCACAGGGGCAAATCATAATACAATTTTAGCTCGATTATACCCGGCAAAAGAGAGCCAATAACAGATAAATTTTTTAGCCAAACTAATTCCTTCTCTCAAACCAAATTAAACCCAACATAAAGGCTAAAGAAAAGAATATAATTTAAGCCAAAACCGCACCCACCAAACGGGGGAAAACAGATCAGCATTTTCAGCGTGAGTTCAACCCAAAAGAGCCAAAATCGAACCCAGCACAAGAGCAAACCGAGCCCATGTTGACCTCAATTTTCGTGAGGTCTAGTTTTTTCTCGTAGGAGTTAGGATCTAGCCTTAGGGGTCTTCCNCCAACCATGGCACAAACCAACAAACCACAACAGTAAGGCTCACGGCCAGGACAAAAGGAAACCAGCTAGGATGCTCATGGGTAAAGGCAGCAGACCAAAACCACTAAACCGGCTTCACAGTAAAGGAAAAGCCACCACAAATATTACAATTGTACTTCTGTGATCTACATAAGAGAGTGAATGGACAAATTCACATAAATTATCTACATTAAAGCCATTTTGTTAAGCAAGACAGGATAGTGAATTGATCTATTTATATCAACATTCACATATAGAAGTAGATATTGAAATCATGAATTTTGGGATGACAAATTTGATTACCAATAAAAATCTCAGAAGAAACGTTATATCAAAAGCTTTCGACCAAACTGAGCCCAGCAAAGGGCTAAATCGAGCCCACCAAAGGAGCTAAAACAGAAAGGAATTCCAGCCAAAACACAATCCCAAAAAGAGCCAAACCGAGCCCACCAAAAGAGCAAACCGAGCCCAGCATAGGGGCAAATCAGAATACAATTTTAGCTCAACTATACCAAGCAAAAGAGAGCCAATAACAAATAAATTTTTTAGGCAAACTAATTCCTTCTCTCAAACCAAATTAAACCCAACATAAAGGCTAAAGAAAAGAATATAATTTAAGCCAAAACCGCACCCACCAAATGGGGAAAACATATCAGCATTTCCAGCGTGAGTTCAACCCAAAAAAACCAAAATCAAACCCAGCACAGGAGCAAACCGAGCCCAGCACAGGGGCAAATCGAGCCCAGCACAAGGGCAACAGAAAGAATTATGACAGATAAACTGAACTCAGCAAAGGGAGCATATCAAGCCAAATCTCATGCAAAACCAAGCCCAAACCTCAGGTCAAACCGAGCCCACCAAATGAGCAAAACAGGGCAGAATTTCCAGCTAGCTTTTAATCCAAAAGAAACCAAAACAAAGCCTATTAAATGAGTCAAAACAGGGCAAAATTTTCAGCTAATGTTTAATCGAAAAAAAGCTAAAATTGAGCCCACCAAATGGGTCAAAATAGAACCACCAAGAATCAGATTCCACAAAATCTTAAAACTCCAAATTTGCATCTAGCATATAATTTGAACAGGGACAGGGAACAAATAAGCATAAGCGAATTCCAGCATATATTTGAACATGGGTGATAATAACAAAAAGCTTAAGAATCAAGTCTTGAACCAACATTTCATTTATCATGTATCTCAAATAGGCAACTATCATCTCATGGCAACAACCTTAATGTTCCAAAATTATATCTATCATGCATTTTTTAGCAGAAGAAGAGAAAAATATACATATTATGCTTCATTTTTACTAATTCTAGCAAGTCTCCATGACTAGATCTTAAAACATGCCTAAAACTTATCTTCACATGCTTTAGAAGAGAAAATGAATACTTTTAGATGTCATCAGAAATGGTGCAGATTAAAGGAAAGAAGAGAAATACCTCTTAATGCAGACTCAAAGCAAAATTGTAGACAGATTCAAGAAAACACCTCTTACAGAAACCCTCCTCTTAAAAGCTTCGAGAAACAGCAACTAACGAACACTCCAGCACACAAGAACCTAGGCAAGAAGGAATTTCGGCAGAGCCTCCCGCTAAGAGCCTTAAACAGCAACTAGGAAAACAATCTCAGCCTTCATTTCTCTCTTAAAATTTTCAACAACCCAAAACATTACTTTAGGAAGTTTTTTTATAGGCAGAGATGAAGAGTGGAACCGCCACCTACCACCGTTTTATAGTCGAATAAAACAACGGGAGTGACTCGTCACCATAAAGGAGGAAAAAGTAAAGCCTCGAGAAGGAGAAGAATCGGTCAGCCGAGCTCCCACGATTGGAGAGTTAAGAGATCGAGCGGCTACGCGAGGAAGGAGAAGATTCGAGAGAGAGGGAGATCCCCGCGTGGATGAGCGACGGGCTCTAGGGCACACAGGGACGAGTTGAACGGTTGATCGAGCCGCGGGGTGGGTCGAACGAAGAGCTAAGTGTGCGGGTAAGGTGTAAATAGTTTAGGGTTATAAATTTTATTATAATCAGAAATATAAATATATAAAATATTTAATATTTCATAAAAATAAAATTTCATTCATACATTTTTATTCGTGCGTCAAAACATAACAAAATGAATGTCCTTTTTAGGTAATTCTGACGTTCTGGACATATTGGCGTGATATGTTTCGTCGTCGGATGTCATTTTGACGAATTCATCGATTTGCGGACAAATTTCTCGTGTTCGGAAACTATGGCAATATGGGTGTCTTTTCTTGCAAAAATTGGTGTCTCAGACGCGTTAGAGCAGTCAATTTCGTCATCGGAGGTCGTCCGGAGAAGTTCTCATTTTCACTCATTCTTTAAGCTCAATTTTAGTCCAATCTCGTGCAACTTAGTAAATTTTGTGCATTTTGTGTGTGTGTGTGATGATAAAGTCCTGAAGAGGTTTTCCTAGGGCTTAGAATCTTATTGGAAACTTCTCGGTGAGTCTTCATATGATAGCCCTTAACCACTCGACCATACGACGATGGTTTTGAGATCATTAATGTGAGACATCACAAGAGAAATAGGAAGTGGCTGGAATTTCTAAGGAGATGGATTCTAATACTAGTTTTCCAAGATAGTCAATAGGAACCCCTAGAGCTAGATTCTAAGCTTCTAAGGAACAGAGTAATAATCTCAAAATGAGGTCAACATTGCCATAAATATTTCTAAAATCTTCTACCACTCTACCAACATATCCACTTAAANATTGGGCTCGGGTTGGCTTTGTCTGACTTCTGTTGGGCTGTATGGGCTTTGTCTGGCTTCTGTTGGGCTCGGGATGGCTTTGTCTGGCTTCTGTTGGGCTCGGGTTGGCTTTGTCTGACTTCTGTTGGGCCCGGATTGACTTGAATATTGTGGATGAATCAAGTTTGCCATCCAAAAT
>JXCR01040426.1:26934-37286 GCA_002079205.1 Phalaenopsis hybrid cultivar
TTTGGGGATGGGATATTCGTGTTATTTTTCTTGTCTTTTGTGATTTCTCCAGGAGTTTTGAGGGTTTTATTTTACTTGAGTCTTTTCGTCGAGTTTCTCGAGTTTCTTTCGCTTTTTCTCAGACTTCGTGGACGACGTTTTCTTCCAGATTTTGTTTTTGAGATTTATTTAGGTTTGCTATGCTTAAGGGACATCAGATCTCACGGGCGTACAGGTTTGATTCACATTTTACAGCATTTAATTTTCTTGTTCCTACCTGCTGTTGTTCTTATACAGCATGTTACACTTGTCTTGTTTCTACCTGCTTTCATGTATAGCATGTTATACTGCTTCTGTTNCTTCTTTTAAAGCGCCGACAGCCCAGCACAGGGGCAACAGAAAGAATTATGACAGATAAACTGAGCTCAGCAAATGGAGCATATCAAGCCAAATCTCATGCAAAACCGAGCTCAAACCTCAGGCCAAACCGAGCCCACCAAATGAGCAAAACATGGCAGAATTTCCAGCTAGCTTTTAATCTAAAAGAAACCAAAACAAAGCCTATTAAATGAGTCAAAACATGGCAAAATTTCCAGCTAATGTTTAATCCAAAAAAAGCTAAAATCGAGCCCACCAAATGGGCCAAAACAGAACCAACAAGAATCAGATTCCACAAAATCTTAAAACTCAAAATTTGCATCCAGCATATACTTTGAACAGGGACAGGGAACAAATAAGCATAAGCAAATTCCAGCATATATTTGAACATGGGTGATAATAACAAAAAGCTTAAGAATCAAGTCTTGAACCAACATTTCAATTATCATGTATCTCAAATAGGCAACTATTATCTCATGGCAACAACCGTAATGTCCCAAAATTCTATCTATCATGCATTTTTTAGCAGAAGAAGAGAAAAATATCCATATTATGCTTCATTTTTATTGATTCTAGCAAGTATCCATGACTAGATCTTAAAACAGGCCTATAACTTATCTTCACATGCTTTACAAAAGAAATGAATACTTTTAGATGTCATCTGAAATGGTGCAGATTAAAGGAAAGAAGAGAAATACCTCTTAATGCAAACTCAAAGCAAAACTGTAGACATATTCAAGAAAACACCTCTTACAGAAACCCTCCTTCTAAAAGCTTTGAGAAACAGCAACTAACAAACACTCTAGCACACAAGAACCTAGCCAAGAAGGAATTTCGGCAGAGCCTCCCCCTAAGAGCCTTAAACAGCAACAAGGAAAACAATCTCAGCCTTCATTTCTCTCTTAAAATTTTCAACAACCCAAAACATTACTGTAGGAAGTTTTTTTATAGGCAAAGATGAAGGGGGGAACCGCCACCCACCACTGTTTTATGGTCGAATAAAACAACGGGAGTGAATCGTCACCATAAAGGAGGAGAAAGTAAAGCCTCGAGAAGGAGAAGGGTCGGCCAGCCGAGCTCCCATGATTGGGGAGTTAAGAGGTCGAGCGGCCACGCGAGCAAGGAGAAGCGTCAAGAGAGAGGGAGATCGTCGCGTGGATGAGCGACGAGCTCTATGGCACACAGGGACGAGCCGAATGGTTGATCGAGCCGCGGGGTGGGTCGAACAAAGAGCTAAGTGTGCAGGTAAGGTGTAAATAAAATTTAGGGTTATAAATTTTATTATAAACAATAATATAAATATATAAAATATTTAATATTTCTTAAAAATAAAATTTCATTCATAAATTTTTATTCGTGCGTCAAAACATAACAAAATGGATGTCCTTTTTAGGTAATTCTGACGTTCTGGACGCGTTGGCGTGATCCGTTTCGTCGTTGAAGGTCGTTTTGACGAATTCATCGAATTGAGGGTAAATTTCTCGTGTTCGGAAATTATGGCAATATGGGTGTCTTTTCTTGCTAAAATTGATGTCTCGGACGCGTTAGCGCAGTCCATTTCGTCATCAGAGGTCGTCCAGAGAAGTTCTCATTTTCACTCATTTTTTAGGCTCAATATTAGTCCAATCTTGTGCAACTTACTAAATTTTGTGCATTTTGTGTGTGTGTGTGATGATAAAGTCCTGAAGAGGTTTTCCTAGAGCTTGAAATCTAATTGGGAACTTCTCCTTGAGTCTTCACATGATAGTCCTTAACCACTCGTCCATACGACAATGCTTTGAGATCATTAATGTGAGACATCACAAGAGAAATAGTAAGTGGCTGGAATTTCTAAGGGGATGGATTCTAATACTAGTGTTCTAAGATTGTCAATAGGAACCTCTAAAGCTAAATTCTAGGCTTCTAAGGAAAAGAGTAATAACCTCAAAATGAGGTCAACATTGCCATAAATATTTCTAAAATCTTCTACCACTCTACCAACATATCTACTTAAATCTCCTCCGCTAAAAATTCTATATGTAAGATGTATCATTTGTATAAACTCTTCTAAATTATTCCAAAATTTATCTTTTAAACATGTTTAAACCTACTTGAGCACAAGAACTTATAACATTAAAAATCTTAGCATCAACAACAATCTTTAAAGTTATAATTATACCTCCAATTCTATTAATTTTTATATTTTTCAAACTTTTATCTATAATTAAGCGGACACCATTTCCTGCGTGACTCCTGCCTGAATACCAAAGTTGAAAACCTAAGCTATCAAACTCTTTAGTCTTTTCTCCAACCCATTTATTTTCTTGAATGCATAAGATATATATCTTCCTATAGACTATAATATCTACTAATGTCATTAATTTATCTGTGGGAATACCTATAATCCAATAGCATATCCTAATATGAGTAACATGGATTAATTTTTTTGTCCTTATTCGTCCATAATGTGGAAACACTTGCCTATTTGATACTACGCTCAGGCACCGGTGTAACGGCCCCTAAACATTTTTCACTATATTCAGGTCAAACAACACATTGCTTCCAAGGGATGTTCTAGCATTTACACAATAATTTAAATGATTCATGTCAAGATTTTTCGATAAAAACTTTACGCTAACTATCGACTATCTAACACAACTCTGCACTTTATACATCCGGGCTTAGGACCCGGCAATGACAATGTTATCTAAGAAGTACCTAAGAAAAATAAAAATCCATTCTTAAGCTTTTTCATCTAAGAAGTGTTGATTGTGCATTTCGAGACAGAAAATAGGTATACTAATAAGTTATTTGAATGAGAAAGCAAACCAAACCAAATCAGAAGTATTAGGCCTAATAGGTTTGTTTAAGTTTAATTTGATTTGTTTTTTAATTTTGCACGAACTAATTGACTAAAATTGGTTTAGTATTCAGGTTAAGGTAAATCAATTAAGACTAAAATAAATTGAATTAGGCTATAAGTGATTTAGTTCGAGCCAGTTAACAAAAAAAAAAATAATTAGAAACGGGTAACCAGTAATTCTTCTCTCCTATACAGTATAGCATACCAAAGCAGATCAGATCAAATCAAACTAGGTTAAACCAAAAAAACTGAACTAATTCCAATCCAAAACACCATCCAGTAACCTTAATGCCAAACAAACCAAGACATTCGATTCCAAACACGAATGATGAAAAATAAAGTTAGATATTATATTATATTCCCACAAAATGAATAGATAATATTTGAATTGAAAAATCAATCACAATGAATGTTCTGTGCTACTTGGGTAAGAAGTTAAAGCTTCCTCTAAGGATCAGCCACAAATACTATTCCATAGGCAATCAATGAAAAATGAAGCTCCATATATCACACATCACCTCAAACTCGTACTGATTTAGATAAAATCCATAAAAAACTCGCTAAAGTTAATATTATAATTAGAATAAGAATCATATTCACATTCACTATTGTTTTTTTAATTAACAGAAAAACGGTACTTTTTAGGGTGTAGAGATTTTGGATTATATCATAGAAGGCCAAACAAGGTGAAAAATCCGAAGTGTGATTAGGGTAATATAAAGGAAAATTTTCATTTGGGTAAATATAACAAACAGTTCCAAAATGCCAGCCGTAAATACAATTTTCTTATCTGGTTTAACATGGTGCAACCAAGTAAAAAAGCAAAAGCCAAATACTCCACAAATATATCAGAGTTGGAAAATTAACATTTGCTCAAGGAAAAGTGCATGCAAATAGCATTCTCATTTCGCATGCCATAAAATTTTCATATTTACGAGCAAAACCTGGTTACGACGCCATTGTAAACGAAGAGAAGCTGCCTCAGATAAAATTCGCAGTTCAGCCTCCTCTTCCAAACCTAAGTGAAGCAACTCTGATGCGCTCTCATAGGTCAACATGTAGGTTGGCCTTATGATGGAGTTATATATTGTGTAGTCTGCAATACTGTAAAGCAATTATTCATTAGGGTTTTAGAGGTTTTGGTATAAATATAGGTTTTTCCAAAAATACTTCCATTAGAAAGGATCGTATTATTGAAATCCACCATTTCAAATACAAGATGCAAACTTACTTTCCATCTTGATGGAGAGTTACAGACACACTAACAGCCTTGCAGAGCTTTCCTTGCTGCAAACTCATACCATCCATAGCAAGTTTTTCAGGGAACATTGGAAAGGTAGCAGTGGGCAAAAAAATAGAGGTTCCTTTTCTCATTGCCTCCCTATAAAGTAAGAAAATGTTAAATAAATTCTGTTCAACTAAAAAATGTCTTTTAAGAGCTTAATAATTACAGTTGAACAACCTGTCAATTACGCTCCGAGGCTCAACTAAACAAGCAGGATCTGCAACATGTATCCAGATCTTGATCTTACCATCTGGTAATTTCATAGCGCTCAATGCATCATCAAGCTAGATCACCACCAATACAACAATTATAAGTAAGACTGACATACATACCACTCAATTCCTAAATATTTACATATCAAACACCTAAACTTCAACTTGTACATATATGCCACCATAGCATGAAAATGTATATTTCACTTTTTAAAAATTAAAATGGTGGTATTTTTTATATAATATAAAAGTTTTGGGTGGTATAATTGTAACAACTGAAATTTAGATGTTAGATATACAAATACATAGGAATTGATTATTATGTATGTAAATGCCCCTTAATATAATAGAAAGTTGCCACTAAGCAGCATTTTCTAAACAACTCCCAAGCTTATTCAAATATGACATAGAATACTTACCTCATCAGCTTCATCAACATCAATGGCATACACTTTCAAGGATGATAGATCTTTTCTGATACCCTAAAATTAACCAAAAAAAAAATCAAGGAAAGGTGGTAAACAAATTGTTGATTAAAAAGGTTCAGAAGAAATGCATATAGACAATTACAATTTTACCTCATCAATGTCGGTAGAAGTTGATAAAAGATTTTCAACAGCCAATAATACTACCTCACTTTGTTCAGTATCGATGTTATACTTCAACAGATCGAGATTAACATGAACTGGAAAATAGCCAATATCGATAAGAAGATCAACCGCGGTAGATGAAGTTTTTGATAATCCCATTCCCTTGAGAATCTATCTCCATGGCGCCCAATTAAAATTAAGTAATTTAAGTCAGAATATGATAAAACTAAAGATCGGTATATATTCAAAATAACTAATCAACTTAAATCTGATGCACACAAAAATAAAAAGGAACAAAATTTAGAAAATTTTGCTGACAGAATTTTCAGTTTAAAACAACCAAACTAATAACAATCTTAACAGAGGTCAATCAATCTAACCGCGGATATTCCAAGTCAAAATAATTTACACACAGCAGTTACATTCATAATATTTGCTGTAAATCATGCTGAAATCATTTTAATGTGTTTTATTTAAAAATTAGTCATAAATGACCAGAACATGCATCATCGCAGACAAGTTCTTGGTTTAATAAATGTTTTAATACCTAATGAAGGGTGAATGGGTATTCCTATGTTGAGGTTGTTGCGTCCAATTACTGAAGCAACAATGTGTTATGAAATTTGTGAATTTTCGTGACTGTTTAACATTACTCCAAAAAATAAATAAATAAATAAAATGCAGACATTTTGGTAGACCATGCGACTTCAAATAGTAATCAATAATTTAACTTCATGAATAGATGTTGATGTAATCAGTTCCCAATAGAGGAAAAATAAATGGAGAACAATAAATGATTTAGCTTTTAGCTTTCAGCAAAAATTCAAACATAAACAGTATAAGGAGTACAGCAACCCTAGTAGCCCCTCTTAGAACGACTTAAGACTCTTTTTTTTTTCTTT
The DNA here is from genome assembly GCA_002079205.1 of Phalaenopsis hybrid cultivar. Lineage (NCBI taxonomy): Eukaryota > Viridiplantae > Streptophyta > Magnoliopsida > Asparagales > Orchidaceae > Phalaenopsis > Phalaenopsis hybrid cultivar. The sequence continues at coordinate 33,123 of JXCR01040426.1, forward strand.
TTTGGTTTGGGAGGCGGGGGGCGGGGGGAGATGGTGGTGTTGGCATTTACGCACATGCCATCCAATTCCTATTTGTTTATTTATTTAGCACTTAAACATTACTTTTTACATTTATACAACCCGAATCTTTCATATCAAATCATGAATACCACCTTTTTAATTTTTTAAAAGTGAAATACACTCTTTCATGTATAGGTAAGGTGGCATTTAAGTAAAAATATAAGTTTAAAAGTTAGATATGTAAATACATAGGAATTGAGTGGTATGTATGTAAATCTTCCCTTTTTTTTACTGTGCCATTAAGTTAAAAAGAATTGTTAACCTGTTTTCTTAAGATAGATTGCTCACATTTCCAGCAGTTTTCTTTTGTTCGTCATTTTTGCAAGCATCGATAGCATAAGCTTCAAGAGATGTGATCCATTCTCTGTACTTCTCTTCCTTCAGCCATGAACATTTAGAAGGTTTAGAGCAAGGAGGTAAAGCCTTCGCTGACACGAGTAATTTAATAAATTCTTCCATTTCCTTACTAGAAGCCTCTTTGATGTTCTTCCTATGAATAAGTTCTTCCACCTACAACCACATTACAGACAAGAGATGTGTGCTATAGTATAAAAGAAGTATGAAGTCAGCCTTTCAAATTTCAAAAGAGGATGTTGATTAACTTATCATGCAAAGCATAACGAGAAAGTTACAAAAAACTATAGATAATAAAATAATTAATTATAAAAAGGAATATCATGACGTATAACAGCACAGTAACAATGCAAAATATTTGCTGTGCTTAATTAAAAGCATATAAATAGTTTCAATCCATACTTTTCCCCTGTTTTCTTCTTGCAATGTTTACCCCATTCTTTATATTGTTTAAACGACAGAAATAACCTTGGGTCATTTATATCTTACCAATTTATATCTCTCTTATATTTTACTAACACCCATTTGAGAGTGGAATTGCATTTGATTTATAATGTGAAGGCAAAAGGGCTAAATCATTGCAAAATATTCTAATAAATTTGCAAAAAAAAATTGCTAAATAATGGGATATATCTCCAAAAAAAATACATCCCAGTATCTTTAAAATAATTGCCTAATTCAATAATTAATTAAATCCCACCACTATTTAACTCTATGATGTAGCTCCATTGTTTTTTCATAAGAATGTACTTGTGAACAAGCAGCTGTTTTTCCATGCCATTATCGATTATAGGAGAAGCATTCAGGTATCAAAAGCTAGACTATGAGTGTTGAAAGACCACAGGATCTAAATAGGAAAATCAAGCGGCAAGCCTCCTTCTTCAGCCATATATGCATCCTCCACCACAGGGACTGTACGAAATAGTGTCCATGGCCTCAAATCTATGAGCTGCATCCACATGATTTTACAATTAACTTCTCTTCCTAGAATTCTACATATTCCTATTGTGTCCTAGGTAGCTTTATATGTGAATTATCCTTGAATGAAAGAGATAAAATGCAAATTTTTGTCATGCTCTCTTTTCTACGAGGTATTAAGGGCCCGTTTAGGGCAGCTTATTCGGGTGTGACGGCGTTTTGCAAACGCTACCGCACCATTTGGAAAAAGCGTTCGACAAGCGTTTTCTTGCCGCTTCGAAACGCTTCCATTATTTCGTAATAAGGAGGCGACGCGAGGGCATAGCCACGTTCGGCGTCCGCGACTGGCGTTTAGGGAAAGAATTCCTCCCGTGCCCCTCTCGCGCTCTCCCTCGCCCTCTCCCTCCCCAATCTCCTCCCTCACCCTATCCCTCCCCGATCTCCTCCCTCGCCCTCTCCCTCCTAAATGCACTCTCTGCTACCGCCGGTGGTTATGGGTTACGCCAATGAGCTGGTACTAGCTCGATGCCTCAAGGTTTGGGTTCTCTACTTTTTTCTTTTTGTACTCGTCGATCTCGATTGGAACACTCTTAAATTTATAAACTTCTGTAATTTGCACTGGTTTAATTATTTATTGAGAACAAGCTACATTTTATTCTTGGAATGATATTAAAATGTTCAATTTCCTGATAGATCGGTTGATGGGCAGGGGGTTTTATTTGAGGTAGATTGTCCACCTTCTTTTGATTTTGACTGAGTTTTGTGAAATCGTTTCCTTGCTTCTAATTTCTGAAGAGATCCTCATCTTATTTGACGTTATTGGGTTTCGATTTTTCTTCTTGGGCTGCGCTGCAGGATCATCGTTTTTCATCTTATTCATTGATGGAGAAAGTTAGAATGTTTGTTTTGACCAAGTCCGTCAATGAAGTTTGTATAATTATCACTTGATCAATCAATTCATAGCACAATTATACCTTGAGTAGGATGTGATCCGATTGGGTTTGCAAATTGCTTGTTATGAGATATCCTTGATCTTTTGTGAGGATGTTCTTAAGAGATTAAAGTCCCCTTTTGTTGAAACATATAATTGTATGACTCCTAATTCATGTATGGTTAGTTTGGATTTGAAAAATTGGTCTCTTAGTAGCTTTTCTGTCGCATTATTTTGGTAGAACCTAACAACAGTCTTCTTGTGAAGTAATTGGGCATAAGATGTAACATTTAGAAGGATAAATACAGTTAATGAGAAAGGATTATGAAGTAGATTAAATGGGTCAAAGGTAATATGGATAAAAATCATATGAAAATATCTGTACTTGATGGGTTTAACATGTTAAGCAACACCCATAAACAATAGATAATGAAAATTCATTGTTTTGATTCCAAATAGTTTGGAAGGATAAAAATGATGTGGAAGAAGAATAATAGCTATGAACATCTTCATAACTAGTGTTTTGGTAAAATTTTGAAGAAATTTTGGTAAAGCCATTTCTAACTAACCAATTTTCATAGCATATTATTTAAATGTTTGTTCATATCTACCTACTATTATTAGTCCAAACAGAAAGTGTCAATTATGCATATTAAAATTTCTCATCTATGGAAAATGATTCGCATATCAAAGAAGTTAGATGATATTTCCCTCGAAAGTAGAGGGGGTACGAGCGTGTGAGCACTCTATTTTATTTTTTGAACTGATCTGTAATGATTTGCAGCTTCTGTTTTATCTATTTCTATGCACATACAATTCTGTAGCAAACAGCTTAACCAAACAGAGGCAGAATGGTCATTTATCCAACAACAATTGTCAGTAAGTTGTTCTGAATAAGCTGCCCCAAACAGCAAACCAGCTTATGCTGATAATCTGCAGATTATCAGAATAATTTGTTTATTAGCAGATTATAAATAATCAATTGTTGCCCCAAACAGACCCTAAGACACTCGGCTACAGTCCTAACTTCCTACCTATTTTCTTTAGCCTAATTCATTTCTCCACTATGTGTGAGACTTCTAACTTCTCCATAAGAGAATCAACCATCATGAATAATGGGAATCAGACCCATCCAATCAAAAAAAAACCCCAGGGAATAAAAAGCTTATTTTGGCTAACTGAATGGAAGAAATTATCTAAAATGGCCTCTGTTGAGAATGCCTTGCTTTAAGGAAAAACGAAACTTCACCTCCATATTGATCCTCCTTTGAATCGTGAAGATCCAAAGTTTGCACTCTGGGATTAAAGAGATTTCATGATCACGTCATGTATATGGAACTCCATATTGCTCAAAATAAGTGAGCCTTAAATGTTCCTCTAAATAAAAAATGAAGTTTGAGTTCCAAGAAGTAAATATACTCAAAGGTTAATCATACTACTCTCATCTATGAGGTCAAGACAAACTAACAACCACCAAACAAGAAAATTTATCTATCATTGAATGATTCAAGGCAAAATATGATAAAAATAAAAATAGTTGGTGGTGGAATAATAATGTGCAAGAAAAGATAAAATATAAGAAGTTATGTTATAAAAATTAGTTTAAATGTAAAAGCTTAGAGAACTGGAAAAAATATCAAACGGCCGCAGGGAGTCTAAAAGAACAATCTGTCACGCTAAAAATTCTGCTTTTAATGATCTTTATAATAGATTAGATACTAAAGATGGTGAAAAATATGTATAAACTAGCCAAACAAAGAGAAAAAAAAAGTAAAGATTTAACTCAAGTAAAGTGTATTAAAGATGAAAATCAAAAAGTACTTTTCTTAGAAAAAGATATTCAACATAGGTGGGTGAGTTACTTTGATAAACTTTTTAATGAAGTTTCTGAAAATACGATC
>JXCR01040426.1:38221-70323 GCA_002079205.1 Phalaenopsis hybrid cultivar
GGTAATTCAACTTGGGTTAAGAAATGCAGAGGTAGAACTAGGAAAACTTGGGCTTATTGTATTAAAAATGATCTTAATTTACTAGAACTAAATGAAAATTATGACCTAAATAGGACACAATGGAGAAAAAGGATTCATGTAGCCGACCCCACACAGTGGGATTAAGGCTTTGTTGTTGTTGACTCAATGGAGAAAAATGATTCATGTAGCCAACCCCATTAGTGGGATTAAGGCTTTGTTGTTGTTGTTTTTGTTCAAAGACGCAATAGAGAAAAAGGATTCATGTGGCCGGCCCCACGTAGAGGGATTAAGGCTTTGTTGTTCAATGGAGAAAAAGGATTCATGTAGCCGACCCTACGTAGTGGGAGTAAGGCTTTGTTGTTGTTGCATGGAGAAAAAGGATTCATGTGGCCGACCCCACGTAGTGGGATTAAGGCTTTGTTGTTGTTAGAGAAAAAGGATTCATGTGGCCGACCCCACGTAGTGGGCTTAAGGCTTTGTTGTTGTTGTTGTGAAAAAGGATTCATGTAGCCGACCCCACGTAGTGGGATTAAGGCTTTGTTGTTGTTGTTGTTTCTTATTCAGGTAGTCGACCCCACGTAGTGGGATTAAGGCTTTGTTGTTGTTGTTGTTGTTGTATTGAATGATTCAAAGCAATGAGGATTTTTTAGTTAGTCTGATTACTACAAAGATCTCAAATGAAAGTGTTGTGGTTCTAAAGAAGCATATAAAAAGAAAAATGATTATTTAGTTTCTTGAAGGACTAAATGTAAAATTTGATCCAATCCTCGTTCAAATTTTAGGTATAAAGTCCTCGCCTATTAATGAAACTGCCTCCCTCATACGAGTCAAAGAAGAAAACATGATTATTATGTTATAAACACCCAACTCCAAGGAGATGGCTACAGAAACCATAGAAGCTTGAGATGAAGGGCTGATTACCGCTAAACCCACTAACAACGAAATAAAAAAATTCTGCAATGAAGACAAATTGTGAAGCAACTACAGCAAGAAAAGAATAGCATCTATTGGAAACTTCATAGACAACCTCAAGCACATTGAAAATATAAAAAAGCCAAGCAAAAGAACAAGATATTTAACTCTCTAAAAAAAATCATCTATGTCATGCTATCATTTTTAAAATGGTAAAACTCCTAATCCTTATACTTTTAAAGCCTCAAATGGTTCATAAAGTACTTGGCTAATTGACTCAAATATTGTTGACCACATACCAAATTCGGCCAATATCTTTCAAACATGTCAATTTTATCTTAGCAATAAAAAAGGGCATGTACAAACATAAAAAATAATACCTAATTCTTATGTACTTGCACATCTAACACCTAAATTTTGCTAATAATCTTTTATATAACATCAAAAATATCATTTTTTTAACTTTTAAAAGGTAAAATGAAGAATGGAAAGCCAGCCATTTTTTTTAAGGAAGCTGAATGTAATCAACTTGTTTTATTATGTCGTCTGAATTTGGTTGGGAAAATTCTTTATAGTCATCCCAAAATGGAGCTTATTCATAAAAAATGTGAGTTTATGCGTCTTGTTGGGGAGTGAAAAATTGGGTTTTTAGATAGAAGGCACGTCCTTATTCAACTTAATAATGAAGAGAATTACATATGTTTATTTGCTAGAAGATTAATCATGATTGATAATAGAGCAATGAAGATTTTTAAATGATCGGTGTATTTTGACCCACAGACGAAACCAACAATCATTCCAGTCTTGATTCGCCTCTCTAACCTGAAATTTCATTATTTTACTCAAAAAGTGTTGTAATTTATTGCCTCAGCCTATAGTAAGCTACTCAAAACGGATATTCCTACTTTTAATATTTTACGTCCCTCTGAAGCCAGGGAACTTGTTGAAAGGGACATCAATTCAATCGCTTATGAGGAAATTTGGTTAGACACACAACACTATGGATATTGGCAAAATATTATGATTGAGTCTTTCACTTCGTATTACTCAAATTGTCGTTTGTTCGGTCACTCCATTTCTCAATGTCAACATCTATACCCCCATCTCAGACCAAAGAAGTAAAATGCTCAGCCAAAGGCAGTGATTCCCCCTCCTCCTGATCTGCTCCAAGTTATTGACACTATTGATCATCAAAAGTATACTCATAAAGATGTCACTATCCTCGCGGGTAATATGTAAACCATTCAGCCTCCACACAATGTTCATGATGTAAGTTCCCCGTCTATAGAACCTCTTTTTGTGGGGGCGGGGGAGACATTGCAGACTTCACCTGCCCTAGAACTTATCATTGATGTAACGAGCAGAAATATTTCTATTGTGTTTCTACCGCCTCATCAAATCGAGTAAGTTGTTACTGTTAGTCGGGCACATGGGACTCAAGATGTGCAACAGCCTACACCTATCCGGCCACCTTTGGACCAATCCACTGACCATATGAGTTAATCTTCGGATGAGGAATGGTAGGTTTATACATCTATGAAGAATAATAAGAATGGAGGTCTATTACCAAACTTGATGAATGATACATTAGTTGTTTTGGGTAATGGTAGCAAACTTAACAATTTGTTAGCTGACTCCCGTCCTAAAACCAGAGGCAGAGGCAAGGCTAAATTGGATATTTCGCATGCTAACTGAAGCGAGTGTTAGCAAACTATTGGCATACAATTTTATATGTCTACTTTTTAATCTTGATTTTTTGGCTATACATGTATTTTCTACGTGTGTATTGTATGTTGGGTCGTTAGGGTGCAAATTTGGGCTATTTCATCCAACTTATTTGTACCTTTCCTTTTATTAATACATTCGCCTTTTGGCTTTCTAAGAAAATCATAGTTGGTATGAAAATAAATAAGAATTGAGCGTTATGTATGTATATCTTCCTAAGAAAATCATAGTTGGTGGTTCTGTAACTACTATTAAAGCGAAAATGAATATTCCCACTTTTCCCTTCACATAAAATTCTATAATGATCATTATATTTTTCATGAAAACTATAGGGGAAAAAGATCGAGAAAGCTAGATAAAAGAATGGCTTAAGCCCACTATTCTCAAAGCATTATAACTAAGATAGAAGCCGATTTGAGCTCGGTATTAAAAGTGTAGGGCCAATATTGCTCGTGATTAATCTAACCCATTTTTAGCCAAAAAAAAACATTATTCACCAATTCTCACGTGCTGCCAAATAACACGTAACAAAATGAGGTGGCTAAAAACAAAAACATACATCTTTTTGAGGTTATCAAGCATACTCTCCTCTAGAATAAACCCAAAGGATATTTGAGAGAATTCATCCTAACATTGACATAACTAATAGGATACCTTCCAGAGTAATTGGTTTCAAAGTTCCCTTACACTACCTCATTAAAACCTTTTTTCTAGAAGAAATTTCTTAAAAAAAAAAAAACCCTCTCGAATATTTAGATGTGACTTATGTACAAAATCATAGACAAAAACAAGAAAAATTAAATATAGAGTACTTAGGTTTATCTTCTTACAATATTCACATTCAGATATTAAACAATTATTATCATCCAATCACCAAAAAAAAAATATTTATATCAATAGATATCACATTTAATAAAAGCTATCATTCTTGATCATGTATCTTCAAGAGTGACAACATTCATATAGAAGATAAATCTAAAAAAAAAATCAATTATTTCCCCTGATCAACCATTAATATATAGAAAAGAGAACAACACAATCACGTTAAGATTTCCGGTTACTATATCACACCAAGTTTATACATGAAAGATAAAGCCCATTCAAACTCTCTTGCAAGTCTAAAACTCAAACCCATGCGAGGTAATCTTCATCTCCTAACAAGAAAGATAAAGCACATTCAAACTCTCAAGTCTAAAACTTGAAACCCATGCTAGGTAATCTTCTTTCATCTCCTAACAATGATTTTGATCAAATTATTGTTATATGAAAAGATACCGACATTATTTATACCCAATAACTCGATACATAACCTTTAAAAATTTCTCTGTCAATCATAAGGCCTTTCATATAAATATCGATACCATCAAAATTCCACAATCACTATTTGAAATTTTTAAGAAAATAAGAACTTCAAAAAAAAGTTAGTGAGAGAAGAGATGAATACACTTAAAAAATTTATGCTAACGATATAGTTGAACTACCTAACAATTAAAAGACTTTTGGATGTAAATTGAAGAGAAAAAAAAGTTTAGAAATGTATGAAATCGCTTGGAGGCAAAAGGATATACTCAATCCTATGGTGTTGATTACAAGACTCCATCAACAAAAATAGTACAATTTACATCCTTATCTCCTTGGTCGTTAACCTTAAATGATCCATGCAATAAAACAGCTAAAAGAACATGTTTGACATTGTGATATAGAAATATTTTTTTATAAATTTCCACTAAGATCCAATAACTATTTTTTTTTAAAAAAAGTATCATAAATTAAAACGACCTACAAGGACATGTTCTGAAATTTTTGCAAAAGCTAAGTGTCAAATTGACAAAGCCAAGGAAATCAAATACTCATTATAAAACAATCAATTGAAAGGAGAATGACAATTCTTATTATTATTATTATTATTATTGTATATATATATATATATATATATATATATATATATATATATATATATANGCATTGCGATATCGAAATATTTTTTTATAAATTTCCACTAAGATCCAATAACTATTTTTTTTTTTTTAAAAAGGACATGTTCTGAAATTTTTACAAAAGCTAAGTGTCAAATTGACAAAGCCAAGGAAATCAAACACTCATTATAAAACAATCAATTGAAAGGAGAATGACAATTCTTATTATTATTATAATTATTATTATTATTGTAGATATATATATATATATATATATATATTGATGGCATGATTATTGTAGGTCATGACAATAAAAATAACTTAGAAAAAATCAATACAGAATATGAGACAAAAAATTTGACTACTTAAAACATTTCCTTGCATGGAAGTAGCTAAATTAAGAAGAGGAAGATCTATCTCACAATTGAAATATAACAATGGCCATTTAAGATAAAAAAATTTAATGGATTGCAAATCATATGAAAATCGTATAAAACCTAACCTAAAACTAGATGCAAATAAAGAAGTAGAGGTCAACAAAGGAAGATGCCTCAGTCTAGTTAAAAAAATAANATTAATGGATTGCAAATCATATGAAAATCGTATAAAACCTGACCTAAAACTAGATGCAAATAAAGAAGTAGAGGTCAACAAAGGAAGATGCCTCAGTCTAGTTAAAAAAATAATATATTTATTTGATACACATCCCCATAATGCATAAGTCTCATAAGTCAACTCAAGCAAAAAATAAAGGATTCGCAACTTCAGGCTACCTATAAAGTTCTCGTGTATTTAAAATATAATCCTAGAAAAAATATTCTATAGAAAAACATGAAACCTTAAAATTAAAACGTTGTGTTGATGGTGACTATGCGGGAAAGCTAGTGAATGGAAGAGCAGTTTTAAGATATTACACAATATTAGAAGAAAATATTAAAATATAAAAAAGTTTCAAATAACATACAGTCATAAGAAAAAGTGCAAAATCTAAGTTTAGAATAACTGCCTTAGTTTCAGTGAGCTAATATGGTTAAAACTCCTACTTGAATAATTAAAAATTAAATGGGAAAGACCAATAAGGCAAAATGTGATAAATAGATTGCTATAAGCAATGTTCATAATCTAGTATTACATGCCGAATTAAGCATGTGAAGTACATAGACGCTTCATTAAAAAAAAAATTCAGCAAAAAATCAACTAGCACATATATTCGTTAAAAGAATTTACAGTATTGCATTAAAAAAAAATCATGTNGAAGCAATGTTCATAATCTAGTATTACATGACCGAACTAAGCATGTGAAGTACATAGACGCTTCATAAAAAAAATTTCAGCAAAAAATCAACTAGCACATATATTCGTTAAAAGAATTTACAGTATTGCATTAAAAAAAAATCATGTTAAACTACAAATGGTAGATCTCAGCCAACCAATTTGAGGGGGAGTGTTAAAAGACCCTGGAATTTGAAAATGAAATGACAAGGCAGGCTTCTTGCTAAAACCATAAATGGCATCCTCTATTTCATGGATTGTTAATGTGTAGGCACCAAAATCCGCAGATTCAAGGAAGCAAAATTCAAAAAAATAAAAAAAGTGTAGCGCCGCAGATATATGAACAGACGTCCTCGATATTTTGAAAAAATAGTGTAACTATTTCTCTTCTTGGAATTGTACGCGTGCCTAATATATCCTAGATAGCTTTATGTATAATTAATCCTTGAATAAAAGAGAGAAGACGCGTGTTTTTGTCATTCTCCGCTTTTCTACAAGAAGGCTTGCTTGTGTACAACTAATAGAGACAACAATATCNTAGTGTAACTATTTCTCTTCTTGAAATTGTACGCGTGCCTAATATATCCTAGATAGCTCTATGTATAATTAATCCTTGAATGAAAGAGAAAAGAAGCGTGTTTTTGTCATTCTCCGCTTTTCTACAAGAAGGCTTGCTTGTGTACAACTAATAGAGACAACAATATCAAGAAGGCAAGAGAAAAGAATTAAATGGAAATGTTTAGACAAGGAAAGGAGAGTGTGTAATTCAAAATAATTGATAAAGTAGATTTATCACAATATTGCCTCCTGAATAGGTGATGTAGAAGCATGATCAACAAAGGCACCATATATTGCTAGATTGGGCAAATGATAAAAATGATTTCAGATGGCCTGTCTATGTGCTTATGTATGTTTCAATGTCACCAGTATTTTCACTGATGGCTGTTTTATGTGTGGATATTTAACTAGCTCAGATATGGTGAATTTTAACAAGGTATGTGAATAACAGGGCAAGTTCCAGAAATAACTTGTTGAAAAAATTCAATATCACATAAATATTTGCTGAAAATATCAAGTACTTAGAAGAAAGAAACTCAATAACATAATTAGGCACAAAATGTTGATCAGGAGATGACAGCTTGGGAATGAATGAAACAAACTCTACATTTCATAATTTCTAAACACAACAGTATACAATCTTTATATATATATATATATATATATAGCAGTACCTGTACTGTAGGGCGCGGTTCATAAATAGATAAATATCCTTTTGACTCAACTTGATTAAAATAAATATCATTTTCTGACAGCAAAAGATGAGCACAATAGCTTTCAAGTGGCTCGCTGCTACCATATAAAATCTGGAAACAATAAAAGAAGATTTTACTTAGTCATACAAAGTTCTGATAAGGAGAGAACTGTAAACTCAGCAATAATGCGGATACGTGTATTTGTCTGTGTAGTGCTTGCTGACTTTCAGGGAATCCATCCTCCATTGTGACTCATGGAGATTGGAAACCTGAGCTGCAGTAGAGCCTTGTATAATTGAATTTCACCTTGAAATATGTACATATTATGAAGTAAAAAGTTCTCCTTAGAAAAAATCCAATCTAGTTCGAGAAAGTCTAACCTCCGCTAATTCTTCTGCTGTCACAGACCTCTTATTTTCCAAAAGTTCCTCCCAAGCGCACTCCAAAATAGTCGGGTCCTTCAATGAAACAATACAAAACACAAAAGGGATGAGAAGAAAGTCCCGAATAAGAATCATTCAACAAATTTCTACTTACCAAAAGACTATGAGCTTTCTGAATAAAATCAGGAATATCTCTATGATCGAAGTTTTCAAATACAGCAACAATATAGGTGATCTGCTGAGGCTTAATGGAGGATATGACCCCGTTCTGACTTCATAAATTAAAATAGAATGATATAAAAAAACAATATAAAAAACAATAACTCAGAATATTCTTGATTGCGGAACTCGGATGGTTCGAAAGAACGTATACATAAATATGCAAATCAACAAAAACAAGTGTAACACCTAGTGACCAATTCAACAAGCCGCAGTGGTTGTTTCTACAAAAACCTGATCGCAAACTATCCAGTTCTTCTTCCCATCAGGTTTCTGCGCGACAGCAAGCAATAACTTCTGTGTATCTTTCCGAAATTCAAGCAGACTGCCTTTCTGAAGTGAACGCTTCGCAGGCTTAACCTCAAGTAACTCCTCAGCAGTGCTCGCCAATTCCACTCTGCAATTTATCAATACAAATGATGAAAACATCCACAAAATAAACAGCAATATCTTTGGAGAGGATAGAACGTTCCTCTTGGTCGCGCGTACACGCCTCATCGAACGCATGGCCTTCAGCTCCTCCATAACGTAGTCAACGAGGCTATGGGCATGAGAGGTAGATTGGCCGCCATGGANTAAACTGCCTTTCTGAAGTGAACGCTTCGCAGGCTTGACCTCAAGTAACTCCTCAGCAGTGCTCGCCAACTCCACTCTGCAATTTATCAATACAAATGATGAAAACATCCACAGGATAAACAGCAATATCTTTGGAGAGGATAGAACTTTCCTCTTGGTCGCGCGTACACGCCTCATCGAATGCATGGCCTTCAGCTCCTCCATAACGTAGTCAACGAGGCTATGGGCATGAGAGGTAGATTGGCCGCCATGGAATTGTGGCGTAAGGGAATTGGATGGAAAATTTCGAGAATGAGATAACTTTAACATTGGGCAGGGCGAGGGAAAACGGATGCGAAAGAAATGGCGGGAGAGGAGGATGCAGAACGGAGGGTAGGCGGCGGAGCGCACGATGGAGAGGCTGCTCACCGCCCTGGTCGCCATGGGCTTGTTCATCCCTGCTAGAGTTCCCTGAAAGGTAGAAGAAGAGCTATCCTCTCTTCTTCTTGACGACTTCGAGGGGTTTATTATGGTTTGAACATTAGAGTATGGATAACAGCCGGTGAACGGGTTTAGAGGCAATCGGCCGGCGACCACCGGCTAGCCAGATGCTGATAGGGTTTTAGGGTCTGTCAGGGAAAGGTTTAAATTTAAGTTATTAGGATTGAGTAAAATCAGTAGAATGCTGATCTAATAAATTTTAAATGATTTAAATTCGAAAAATTATATTATAACAGATTTACTAAATCTTATAAATCCTAAAATAGAACAAATTGAAAATCTCTTATTTCAAATCACATATATTTGTCGGTTGGTGGGATTTAAACACAAATCCATGAAATCTGAATTTATTAAATCCATAATTTTTATTTTGTCCAAAATAACCGTATGATAGATTTAGGAGCCGTTTGGGGGGATTATCCTGGTGCGGCAGTGTTTTTGGAACGCTGCCGTTGGGTTTGAATAACGCGTTGGGGCGGCGTTTTGGGAACGCCGCGACGTGCGTTGTTATTTTATCACAGATTGTGGATCGCTGCGAAGGGCTTGCGTTCGGCGTTCGAAGCTGGATTTTAGATCGTGAATTCCTCTCGTGCCCTTGAAACATTAACATTAGAGTATATTCAAATTAATCTATATTCAAATTAAATTTTATTCTAAGTTTGTTGTTAGACAGGCTCTGACTTTAGACTGTTACTCTTGAAACATTAACATTAGAGGAGCTAATAATAAATGTTAGCTAGATTTGATTAAATTATGATAAATTATTTGACTGTTATTTATAGTAGTAAAAAAAAATTAAAAAATTGAAAAAAAAAAAAAGTGTTGTGGAATCCCATCATTAGAAGGAGCTGGTCTTCTCAACCCACCAAGACAGGAGGTGGCCTAATGTCTTGATCCAGATTCAGGTCTATGAAGGTGAGACGATACCCCCAGCTCCCCCTCTAGCAGCAACACTTGCCTCGTCTCCTCTCTCTCTCCAACAATACCAGGCTAAGTCTAATCATGCTGCCAATGATTGTTCAATTTGAAAGAAAAGTATGAGTGAAGAAGAAATGGGGAAAGTAAAGATGGAGAGATAGAGGCACATGGGCGAGAAAATATTTGTATATGAGATTCATGCATGTATTTGACTTATTTGACACGTCGAGCGAATCTTTAAATGCCGCACCCCACGAAAGGTATAAAACTTATAGCTTCTGAAATGTCTATTGCACCGTATTTGGCACGACGAGCGAATCCTATACACGTTTTTCTTAGCATGGTAGTGCAAAACTTGTACTCGGCGCTTGGGATGTGGTGGGCGAATCAAAAAGCTTCTGAAATGTTTATTTTGATGCCTCAAGGGGAGCCCTATACATGTTTTACTTAGCATGGTAGGGTGAAGCTTGCAAGTTACGCTCGAGACATGATAGAAAATTCAAAATCAAGTACTCGTACGTGTATTTCTTGACGCGGAGGGGAAATATGTTGCAAATGACTGAGATTGCATGGGTCACATCCATACACCTTGTTCTTGGCGTGACAGACGATCGTGTTGCATTTTTTAAAACCTGTACATGCATTTCTTTGTGTGGTGGGATACACTTCATTGTGTTCGTGGAGCAAGCCACTCATACACGCCTTTCTTTGCATAGTGGGCAAACCCGGACTTCCGATGCAGCCACCTAACAAGGGATGACACCGGGAGGCTGTTGAAATGTTGCTAGATTTTTATGTAAGCATCGGGCATGAAAGAGTAGCTCGATTGAACTTATCTGAACAAAAAAGAAATGCAATTGAATAAAAGCTCCTAATCTACATATTAAAGACTACAATGATTACATAATTTATTTTAAATGACAAAATAAAAAATAAATAGAATTTGCATGCCTCACAGGGACTCGAGGACTCGTCAACAAGCTCGAATGAAACCAGGGAGGTCCACCGAACACTCAAGTGGGAGCCATGTATGAGAAAGATATGAATCTTTAAATATGCAATCGAAGTTTGTAACGCCTTCAACTCCACCAGATCAGCAACTCCAAATACACAAGTAGATAGAAAGCGAAGTTGAGGACTCAAATGAAAATATTTTCAGTCATTTCAATAATAATATGCCCATGCAAATACTATAAAATCCCCTAAAAGTCACACAAATAAACAAATTAAAACATCTTCAAAAGTGCTCTGACCAACGTGCTAAATGTTCGATCTTAAGGTCTAAGAATGATGCGCAGGTAAGAATAATTGTCTAATCTCAAATCAATATGCCTTGAAGTACGTGTTGAGCTATTTAAAAGTCTATTCAAACCAAAATATAAAACACCTGCATGTGCTCAAACCAATGTGTTCAATGCTTGATCTTAAGGTCTGAAAAAGCTATGCGGGTTAAAATATGTGCTCACACATGAAACCAAATATCTCGAAATGCATGCAAAGCAATTTAAAATCAATCCGGATCAACAAATAAAAATCCTGCATGTGCTTCGGCATGCCTCTAAATATTCAAGCTTATGCATCTGAGAATGTCAGAGCATTAGGCCGCCTTGCCTATAGAGCGAGGTCATAAGTCAAACCCTTTGACCAATCCTATCCTCCCCCTTACATGGACCAGCGTTGACAAGATTGAGCCCCCACTAAGCTAGTCCAATCCTCCTCCTCACAGAAATTGGAGTTAATAGGACTGGTGCTCCTATTAATATATAAATTTTAGTCGTTCCAGGTGATGGCCGTGTTGACCGAAGATTTCAACTGGGATGGTCTATTTTAAAATTATACTTCAAAGTCTATTTTGAATTCAATTATTTCAATTTCAGAACTTGATTCTCTGTAAGCAGGACAAAGTCAAGAGATTTTAATGATAAACAATTTTCTGATGGTGGTTGTGTTTACTGAATATTTCAACAGGAACAGTCTATTTTAAAATTATACTTCAAAGTCTATTTTGAATTCAACTATTTCAATTTATGAATCTGATCCTCTATAAGCGGGATAGAGCAAACAGGGTTTAAAGATAAACAATTCCCCGATGAGGCCTGTGTTGATTGGAGATTTCAACCAGAGTTGTCAAATTTAAAATTATTCTTCAAAATCTATTTTAAATCCAATTATTTCAATTACCAAGCCGGATCCTCTGTAAGTGGGACAAAGTCTATAGGGTTTAAAGATAAATAATTTCCTGATAATAGTCGTGTTGATCATAAATTTCTACCGGATGGGTTTATTTTAAAATTAAAATATTTTAAATCATAAAAAATAATATTTGAATGAAAAATTATGTCAATTAGTGCTTAAAGTGAAACTCATCCACCCTCCACAACCGCTTGTCGACATAGACAAATCTAATGCTAACTCGATCACAATGCACAAAGGTCATATCAAATATATTATTGAATTCAAATTCAAAACAATTCTATGTTAATAAAGACGTGACCTGAGTCTTTTGTTTGTATGGTTCTTACCACCAAATGACACCACAAAGAAGCGGTTACGATCAGAGCCCTCTGATCGGGATGTTTGCCCCTAAATGGTACCATTATATTACGACAACTATTGTAGTTGGTATATTGTCCAATGACAATCTGCCCTTTTTAGAGTTGAATAGAGCAGAAAGCTTTTTGTAAACTAGGATCAACTAAGATTAGTCCTCTCAGACAAATATTCACCCCAGGTATACAGTGTTTTCTTGGACGAGGCAATCCATGACTGCTGACAAGAATGTAAAAAAGGCAGATTGTCATTGAAGAACATACGGCAGCAACCATGGGTTGCCTCGTCTAAGGAAACACTCTATACCTTTCAGACAAATATTCACCCCAGGTATACACTATTTCCTTGAACGAGGCAACCCATGGTTGCTGACAAGGATCCCTCGGTCAGGTTGGGCCGACCACCTTCGCTGATTAGGGAGACTTAGGACCATGACGACCCGAGATGATAGGGCCATGGGATCTTGATCGGGTTCGCCGTCGTTTCCCTCACCATCCGCTTTGAGCTCACGCAGATCATTTTTATTAGTTATATTCTCAAATTTGTTGTTACTATATGCTAAGTTTGAATACTTAACGCCTAATAATTAGCCTTAATCGAAAGTGTCATTCCATTATCAGGAGGGGTAATTAATCACAGGGGCTTGTGCCTATGACAAAACTCGAACCCCATATTTGAACTTTATTTTTATTTTTTTAACTGTGTTCAAAGTGTATCTAAATCATATTTGAGCCACATTAAAACTTTGTTTACATATTTTTAAATCTTATTTGAATCACGTTCAAACTTAATGCAAACTATTTAAAATAAGATTTAAAGAGTGTTTAAATTTGAATTTGTTGTTGATGTGTTGTCAATGAAATTTTATTAGATTGCACGAATCTTGATGCATTTTTAGCAAGAAAAATTACGGATTCAAATTCAAGATCATCCAGGGCCCTGATTTCAACAAATTGTAGTCAAACTGATATCTCGACAAGACAAACTCGATGATACCAATTGGTTCGATCTGAGTTCAATCATATCAAACATTAAAACGTATTTGAAGGTTTTGAATCATCAATTGAATTGTCAAATGAACCCCAAATTTGACATATTTATGGACAACTCAAGCATCTCGATAAGAGGAATCTAACGACTCTAAACTCACTTAACTATGAGATCACTAAGGCTCTCAAATTATAAAAATTCATCTTTGATCACGGGGTATCAATATGGGTCGTCCCATCAAGAGGTTGGGGAGATTCATCACTAAATGACAAAAAATGGCCCTACCTCAAAGGCTGCAAATAGACCCCCTCTCTTCATTTGAGAGGGGGAGGGGGAGAGATAAACTTTCAAAGCTTGTTATGAGCTAAAAACCAAACGATAAGCTCTAGCCTTCATAAACACCACCCACCGACCACGGTCAACCACTGCTAGACATCCCTCCTCACTATTGTCGACAACTCCTTCTTGCTAGCGACATATCCAAATTGAGTTATAACGTGCAACATCCTACTGAAGACCCATCAATAACTTTCGAACTTTGTAGTCGTATACCATAGCTTATCACAGTCTGTCAGCCGCCATCAATTGCTCCTGCTTGCCACACTCACCAACCTCTACTTGCTAATGTCATATTTAAAATATTTTGGAAGACAATCACTGCGTACTACCATCATATTCATAATACAACTATACTTTCTGGGCTACTAAAATTTTCTATACATTGTATGCAGACAAGTATTGTATATAGTGTAAATATGGAACCCTATTCTCTCAATTGTGCAGCGAAAATTTGTGTATCTTTATACTTGTCCACGTATAATGGATTACTTTGATTAAGATAGGCCCCATGACTTTTCCTCATTTCGGATCATAATGATTTCTCATATTACTCTTCTTTTATTTGTGAGTGTGATGGATCTTCATGCAACTCTAAGTCTTTAAATTATCACTATAGTGCCACAAATCTTCAGACACACAACCTTTATCATCATATTATTTATAAATGATTCATTTAAAAAGATTTGACATGTATGTAGATGTTTGATATAGTCATACCGGTAGAGTAGTATTACACAGTTCATATCACGTGCTGAATCTGGGAGATGGAAAATAGCTATTAATTAATGTATGAATTTCAATTGCCCTTAAAATAATGAGAAATCTGCATCTTTAATGATCCCAAGATGGGGTGAGCATTGAGTCGGTTTGAATAGATCGGTTTGCAAATTGATTAAATCAATTGCAATTGAAATAAAAAATAAGAAAAATCAAACAAAAGTTTAACTAACTTTAAATGGTTTAGTTATGAATAAACCAAAATTTGAACTTTTGATGGGTTTGATTATGAACAAAAATATATAGTATCAATTCAATTTCATGAATCTTCAATTTATTTAAATCAAATATTGCATATGTGGTAAATTTTGGCCTTTTCACCAAATTAAAATATGGGAAAATTTACATACATACAACTTAATTCCTGTATATTTACATCTCCAACCCTTAAAATTCAATTTTTTACATTAATGTCGCATTACTTTTGCATGAAAATGTGTATTCCCTTTTTTAAAAAGCTAAAAAATGTTATGTCGATGTGGGAGTTATATAATATAAAAATTTAATTAAATTTAAGTTTTTGGGATTGTACACTTAAATGAAAATTCAAATTGAACCAATATCCGAAAAATCAAATATTAAAGTTCTTAAATTCAAAAGTCGAATATTTTTGAAATTGAACCGAATCAACCAAATTTGTTTGATTTGGTTCGGTTTTAGATTTTGACTAAATAAAGTTTAGTGAATATTCAATTAAGGATGAATTTATGGAGATGATTAGACATTAACTTCAAAATTGCAAATATGAATAATATAAGCATTGAGAGTGCTAAGAGAAATAATGTATAAGAATAAAGTTTATTCCTTCTTATAGTTGATGTTAAGTATAACCATGAGAAGTGCATAGTTATTTTCCATTAGATTTTTGTTTTAATTGAAGAAAAATAATAATTTGATAAAATATCTACGGAGAAGGCAGTTGTATAGAATGATGTTGATATGATGGTTAACAAAATATTATGTTGCACTATTAGATACAATTATATGAAAAAGAAAATCGCAACCTAGTATGTTCGTTGGATATGTCATAACATTGCAATATCCGGTTTATAAAGTCATTCAGAACGAGCTTACGAGAGCATGTGTATGGTACTTGTGTAATGAGATAGCTAAAAATGTTAAATTGAAAGAGCTTATGGGTTATTATTAATTAACTTTCAAACACATATTAAATTATTTTTCATGGTGTTTGTTGTATTTATGTTGTTGCACATAAGTGATCAAGAGGATTTTTATGCGTTAATTGTATGTACTTCTTCTCAATATCTCACAATTAGAGTTGTACGTGTCGAATAAGAAGGCCACCACATATTTTACAATCGAGTGTGGAGAATGTATTGAGACTAAAATAATATGTTAAGTGCTTGAAACATGGAATATATATGAGTCAATGTCCATGAATCGTCCAACTGTGCCTTCCTTTGATTTGTTGAAAAAGCTTTTTATAGTTGTTAAGAGTTAAATAATAACTAGCATATACAAGTAAATAATCTTTTAGGTTGGAATGAAAATTTATAAGTAATATATTGATAATGTTACACATATGATTGAGGATAAGGAGGGAGTATGGAGATAATTTATGCCAACTCAACCATTCATGTAAGGTTTGAAGATGAAGTGGAGATGGAGTAAAAGGGTAGCAAAGTTCCTTCCTAAAAAGCTTACATTATTACATCTATTCACTTGATAGCGGTGCTAATGAGTTTAGTATTCTACAAGCAATACGACATGTTTTGTGTGCTCCTCATAGAAATGTGCTTTTTCTCATCATTTTCTACCTTAAGGATTTTAAAAAATATTATTTTTTCATATATATATATATATATATANTATCAAGTTTATCACTCTCGTATAAGTTTTGATGCTTTATTTAGTTTGATTTTATACTAACTTAGATATATCAAGATTTTAAGGATTTTCACCATTTAATTTTTTTAGCCACGTTGGCATGTGTGTACTAATATTTCTCCATATAATATAGTGAGTAGATAGATAATGTAAACTTTATCATATCAATTAAACTTTTGAAATGATGTTGGCAATATTACATATAAATAGTTTTGTAACTTATAAAAATGAAATTGTGTATAATGATTTATCCTATAAATATGGTGTGGACTTGTTATAAGCGATCGATTGTACTCAGTCAGCGATAAATCGGGCTCTTCTAAGAAGATAGAAGAGTGTGGAAGGATGTTTTTAGGGGTGTAAACGAACCGAACACGAACGAACAGAACTTGTGTTTGTGTTCGGTTCATTTGAAATTTAGTTTGTTTGAAATAAACTCGTGTTCGAAATTGTTCGTGTAGTCATTGTTTGTTTGTTTGACACCTCTAATATTAATATATACAAAAAATATATTATATTAATTATATAATATATAAATATATAATATCTATATTAGTATATTACTAATATAGTATATTAATATATTATTATCATAAATATATAATATTTATATTAGTATATTACTAATATAGTATATTAATATATTATTATTATCATTATATAAATATATAATATATATATTAATATATTACTAATATAGTATATTAATATATTATTATTATTAATTTATTATATATTATAATTTATGAAATTTTAATTTTTAAAAAGTCATAAATTATATATATATATAGATAGATACATAATTTTAAATTATTTTATATTTCGAACAATAACGATTCAAACAAGAACGAACGCATCACTGTTCGTGTTTGGTTCATTTAACAAACCGAATGAAAAAAAAAATTGTTCACGTTCATCTCGTTTACTTATCGAACAAATCAAACACGAACTCATTGAAGGACTGAACACGAACTGTTCGCAAACAACGAGCTTTTTTGACAGCCCTAGATGTTTTAGGCCAATTAGGGGACTGAAAGTACCTGGATAGAAGTGTTGGTGCCAATAACTAGAACTCTAACTTCAACCCTTGTAAGCTTTATCCGCAATAAACAAAATATCATGAAATTAATAGGGATTGAAGTAGAGGGTGTCTACTTAGTATTTGCAAATCTTTATAATCTGCAGAGTTGTCTACACATTTTTCATCGAATTAATGTCAAGATTGGTACAACATAAATGACCTATTGATATATTGTTTTAACTTGCTTCCAAGAATTAGAATTTCCTATTGTGAACTCTAAATAACTTGAATTTATATTCAAGAAAGTGTGTATTTTATAGGATTTAGGGATCTTTTATAAGAAGGTAGATAATTATGAGGTACATGAAAAAACTGGGAAGAGGAATTTAAGAGGGCAATTTTAGTGCCATTTTGAAAATTTATGAGGATTGAAGTCAAATGTGTACATAACTAAGAATATTTGTTTAGAATTTTTTTATGGAGAAAATATGGACCTAAAGGGGACTAGATAGAAATTAGGTTAATGAAACCTTAGTTCTTGATTGGCACTTAGGGTTGATTTTTTTTCTTTTCTTTTTTTGGGAATTTTGAAAATATTGGGTATAGGATGTAACATAAACATTCAGAGAAAAAACAAACATAAATTAAAATAAATAAATAAATAAATAACAAAATCCATTCACTCGCCTATGTGAATATATAAAGGACGAATGATAACCAAATCATCCAAATTTTGATCGACCAACAAGCACACAGAGGGCAGTGGAAACTCAATCCAAAATAAACAAGTCTTTTTAAATATAACACAATCAACCAATTTTTCTCCCAAAAGACACCATTTCATTTTGAAATGAAGAGGGAATGATGGAGTGGGTGGCTCATTCCCATACCCATCTCATGGCCATGCCTCCTTTTACTTACATTTGACTCCTCTTTCACATGGAACTTGACTCTCTACTATAAATGTCGACTTATGTTCAACATTCCAATGAATTAAATTTACAAAGTAAGAGACAACAAATTAATTCATACATATCACACAACCACATAAAATACATATACTTATATTTCAAAATAAAAAAAATGCCTTTATGTTATTCTTAAATCATTATCAATTTAGTCTTCAAAAAATCTTTTTAGATTGGCTTGACGTCAATGTACCTTTTGCCATGTGAGCAGCTCTCCTTGACTGAGCTCTAGTAATATGTCCACCTCTTATGCTTTCTTTGCTTGTGGCATCCATATTTTATCCATAGTGATGCACTACATCAAAATGCATTCATGTTCCACACATTTAAGTTTTTATAATGTATCTAAAATACTAAAAATTGCCCAAACATAGTAAATTGTTGATATTTCTATACTTATTGTTCTAAATTATATGTGCAAACAATAGAAAATAGATAAAGTGTTGTTTGTTATTTGTGTGTGTATTCAAGTAGAGATAAGTGTGCACGTGCATCTATTTGAATATTCATCTATGCATACAAGACACTTAATAATTTTCTAAGATGATAATTAAATATTGTTTCTTATTATTAAAATTATTTTAATGTCATGTTAACATTAAATATATACAAGCAATTATAATATATACTGATTATTAACACTATTTTCATACTAATGTTATATTTGATAAGTATGATACATGTGATATTGAGAAATCTTGTTAATTTACTTAAATAAAATTTTTTTTTTTCATATGGATTTATGTTAACATATTAATTTTTCATTCATGTGTTGAATGTTATTGCAAGTTCTGAGTAACATATTTAGTTGTTACTCTCCCCTAATTTACATGTTTATGTAGTTTTCAAGAAAAGTTAAGAATCAATTTGGTGAATGATGATAGCTATATTTTGTTGAGAATACGATGGTAGATATGCCAGTTGAGATGAATCAATTCTTTTGATCTTATAATTCACATATGTCCTACTTTATTGTACAATTTAGAAGTATGAATAAAATATGTTAAATTATTATTTATATATAATTAAAATTAGCTTAATGTTTGTAAATATTAAAAAAAATTCTCGTAAGTCTTTGGTAATCAATAAACAAGTGTGGCATTTAGATGTTGGGACCGGCCTTATATAGCATATGGATTACATCTGACCTTTTGAAGATTTAAGCTGATGTTGTGAAAGAGATTACAGATGTCAACTCATCTTTTGCTATTGTATGCACAATCTGTGGTGAAGATGATAGGAGACATTAGCTCACATTTACTGCCATGTATAAAATTTATGAAAAGTTAATAAATTATTATAGAAGAATGAATAATAAGTAATTTTTGTAATTAAATATTTAATGGCTTCATAAGATAAGAGGCACAAGCTAAGGGATCCATCCAATCTAGAGAGTGCATTTTTTCTTAATGATTGAAGTATTGAATTGGAATCTAAAATTGAAGAGATAAGAGACAAAAATGATGGCGGAAGCACATTGTGTTTTTTAAAAGTTAGATACACTCATAAGAAGACTTAATACCAAAATAACTATCATATTAACCTATTTATGACATGACAAATTTTAGACAATTTGTCGCTCACAAGAATTTTATCTTATTTTTATATCAGATATATTCTTCGTGTTACCCACATGGAGTTGATATGATGTTCGAAAGGCCATTGAAGTATATGTTTGAGTGAAAGCTGGCCTATACCATACCAACTTATATGAACTCTTTAACCTGAATTGTAGTGCAATCATCTCAATGTATAATAAGTAAAATAGAAAGCACAATTTCAGGCAATCTAACCATGTGCTAATGCATGTCATTGAAGACAAAACCAAACTTTTAAAGTCTTCGAATACTGCAAAGCTGTTATATTATTCAATAAACCATAAAAAAGTTCATTGAATAATATCTGAAGTCTCACTCCATTTTGAGATCATATCATTATATAACTTTAATACCATCCACATTCACATACAGACTTTAAAGGTAAATTTGAATTTGTTTTGCATGTGATTGTCTAGATTACTTGTACTGTTAGTTTTTGGTTTTGTCATAAACAGCAGTTATTCTTACCAAAAGCTTCTTGGAAGCAAGAAAAAAAAGTCAGTAAAGCATTCTTTATTGACATATAATGTGGTATATTCTTTTATTAGCACCGGCTAAAATATTTTTATATAATATTTGATCCATGTTAAAATAGAGTTTGATCATGATTTGAATATCATTCCAATGGGGTTCAATCTTCTTCTTTGAGGTTCAAATCTTGATCACACCATATTAGGGCCCGTTTGGGGCAGTTTACAAGTGCAGAGGGCTTTTTTGAAAATGTCGCGATACCGTTTGGATCGCGCGTTTTGCCCGCTTATCCGAAAATGTAATTTCATTTTTACATTAAACGCAGGCTACGGGTTGACCCCCACAGTCGACTCGCGTTCCGCGTTTTACGATAAACAACTTATCTTGAAACGCACAAGCTGTCCCAAATGCACCCTTAGAGTATTACTTAAATCAGATATAATCAACAACACCACACAATATGTAATTTTAAAGAACTTGATTCCCTTAAAATAGAACCAATATTAACAAAGCACATATTACATTGACAATGAACAATGAAATACACTGAATACAACAAATGAATAATATTATATAAATACTCAGATTATAAAAACAATTAGTTACTTTTCCTGTTATTACAAACTCAAAAGATAACCTTTTACATCAAATACAATTAAATCAAACACAATGAAATCTATGATAAAGTATTTATTGGAGTCTAAGGGTTTAGTGTTTAGTTTGATAAATTTTTATGAAAATATACATGAAATTTAGGGGGTTTTAAACCTTTAACATTTTAGCTTGATGAAAACATAAAGTAATGTCAAATTTTTATGAATTTGGAATTCACCTTGAAGTTCAAAACTAATGTAATTCAAATTCATTAGTATGTGTGATTTTCACATACACTCATTTGCAGCCTAACAACGATGTCAATCACCACAGCCTCAAGCCGCGGGTCGGCGCACTCTTCGCTATCCACCACCATTTACAACTTGCCACACCACACTACTGCATGTGTCCCAGCCACTGGCCATGTCCTTCATTAATTTTACCTTTCTTGATGCCATAAAAAAATATAAACTCATGCATTTATTATACACTAAATTAAACAACTTTCAAGTATTTCAAATACACTACATTTTAATTACATTGCATCCATTTTTAAGCCTTAAATATAGTAACCACGAGCCCACTCAAATGAACAAAATGTTAATGCCTAATCATTTGTCATTTTATAAGTCTATTTCTCGTCATCATTGCTTCCAATGTCAAAAACATCATTTAGAATATCAATATAAGAACATCGTAAGTATATCTCTTGCTACTTGCCTTTATTTTAATCACATGTAACTTCATCTTATAATCTACATAATTATATTAATGTATAAAATTTTTTTAAAAAAGACATGAAAGTTGTTGCTTAAAAGTTGGAAGAAATATTTTCTTAACAATTTCCTCGTTCGAGCATTTACGATATCATTCGAGCATTTACGACATCAATCATTAATATGACACGTACTATATGAATGAACAACATTTGATTACCAATGATTTACTTCATTATAATCACATTGATATGACAAGTCTTTAACAACTCAAAAGAATATGCCCCTTATTGCAATCATAAGGTTAATTTCCTCCTCAATTAACACTTTTTAGGCTTATGGCTCCAAGCAAACACACAATTATGATATACCAATTATGTGCATGAAGTGGCATATAAGTTTCATTTCTCTTAGATGAATAGAATATGATAAGAGTATTTGTTAGCTGTGCTAATTTTTTTTAAAGAATTAATTTAACTAAATAAACATTTGTAGCTATTAATTAATACAAAATTAAATATAATTAACATATGAATTGCACTCTATTTAATTATTAAATATTAGTTATTTATTAAATACATAATTTTAGTGACCATTAAAAGTAATAATAACAAGTTAATAATGTAATTGGCATTTAAAATAAAAATATATTTTAGGATTTATTATAAATATATAGTTATCATTTTAATATGTCTACGTATTTGTTACAAGTTATGAAAAAATAATAATTATATTCAAATATATAGTATTAAATTAAGAATTTGTTAAACTTAACAATTTAAAATATATGACATTAAAAAAAGAAAATAATAATTTATTAATTATAAAAATGAAAAGCAAAATTTAAATACATATATCACATAATATTTTACGTATTTACATATTTAATACTTAAAGTTATATTATAACATTTTGAGCATCAAAGGATGCATTTTATTTTTTGGGGGATTTATGGACATAGCACCCAAATCATTAAAGGCCGAAGATGAGGAAGAAGGAAACACCCCAATGAAAACGAAAAATTATTCCATACGGATCGGACTCCGCACGTATCTTGCTTGCAGTGTCCAATCCTGACAGTCAGGATGTATTTTGGTGGGCCACACCTAATTTTTTTTTTAAAAAAAATTGAAATAATCCTGACCGTAGATCACCGTGATCAACGGTCAGGATCGGACACCGCATGCAGAGATACATGCGGTGTCCGTATGCAATAATTTCTCAATGAAAACACCCCAATGACCACCGCAAGCAATGGTGGGGTTGATGTAGCAGAAAAATTCTTTTTAAGCTGAGGAGAATCACACAAATTCATGTCTATGACCATAGAAAAACAAAAGAGTAGAAATGATTTATTGGAAATTTTTGAGTGGTAGAAAGGTGATATCAAAGTTTTGGATGTTAAATAAATAAAATAGTATTTTTTGGGTGATATTGTATGTAAATTCCCCAAAAATAAATTTTACCCATTTCACACACAAATTTCACCAATCTCACACCCAAATTTCTAATATTACATAAATTTTACGAAAATTTACATACATCACACCTAATTTTGAGGGGGTGTTTGCTAGCACCCTGTAAAAAGAATTGATCTTTAGGATATACTAAATCCAACAAACATGAAAAAACACAAGTTCAATGAATTTAAGAAGTTTAGGATAAGGTTCAAAATTTTGCCTTCAATTCAAGTTAAATCAGGATTTAATAAATATAGTAAAAGGATTGATATAATAAATATGTATTTACTAAATCCTTGCAATAAAACACCCCCTTCTGCATTTATTTATCGCACACCCAAACTTTGATTTTTACATTCTAAAGGAGTGTTTAGTAGCACGCTTTTAAAATGATTTAATCATGGATTTTATATAAATCCAACCAAATAAGAAAAAAAAAAAAACATGAAGTCAAATCTAACTCTCCTTTTCTGTTTCTTTCTCGTTCGTTCTGTCTTTTCTGAGATGTAAATCTGGATTTATTAAATTTTGCTATGAGACTGGTTTGGTAAATTTACTCAGTCGTTGCTCGTGTGCTCCATGAACATCGCGTCTGCCACAAGCTTTGACGGACTTTGTGGATTAGATAAATCATAGTTAAGGTAAATCTACATCCTAGCTAAGAAATTGCCTAAATATCCTGAACTATATATGAAAATGTGGATTACAATATTTTTCATAAGCAGAAAAAAATATTTTAAATATAAAAGAAATGATTTGAGTGTGAGATAATACATAGTAATTGGGTTATATATATATANTCTTAGCAGTTGCCCCACGGCCCCCACCCTTCCCCCAGTCGCTGGAGAGCTGCCGCCTGGGGTTGGTCCTTTCCAAACTCCACGCAGTCCGGGTAGGGTGTCGCTAGGGCGTCGCATACTCCTATTTCGTCGCAGTTTTCTTCCGTCGACCTAATCCTTCAAATCCGGCGAACGGTTTTATTTATTAAATATCAGACTTTAATGATACGGACGAATTCAAGTAGGATTATCAAACCAGTAAGATTAATATTCTATGGCTTGCCTTTTGGCAAGTTAAATCCTCCTACCAGACAGCTCCTGAATTTGCTTCTCTCGGAGATTTCCTCAGTAGAGCAGACATTTGATTATCCTAACTTTTCTCTGCTGATCGATTCCTATATTTTATTGTCTGATAGCTGCCATGGGATACGAGAACAATCCGTAAGTGCTGCAACCAATACCTAGGGTTTCCAATTTCCAAATCATTCTGTGTGTATTATATTGATTTTTTTTTTTGCATCGCCGCACACCAGGTACATGGATGAAGATGGAGAGGCACTCATGGATCCAGATGACGTGCAGTCGGATAGGGATCCTTCGCCTTACAACGGGAATCGATTTGACGATGAAAGCGGTGACGAATGGAGGAGGGAACGGTCACCTACACCGGCTTATGACGAGGACAAGGTCGGAAAGCCGAGGAAGCGGTTGGTCAAGAAGGGCGCTAAGGAGAGCTCACCTGAGCGTAACGGGAGCCCCTCTGGACAGGCGTTTGTTGGGGAGGATTTGGATGATTGGGAAGAGGAGCCGGTGAAGCAAAGGAAGTCATCTTCTGGGAAGTTAGGGAAGGACTCAAGTATAAGGAAGGAGAAGAGGAAAGTGCTGCCAAAACAAGGTCAATCTGCTGGAAGAGCGTCCTCCTCAGCGTCAAAGGGTTATGGACTCGGTTCAGCTGACCATGAAAGTGATCCTGAGGTGCAGGAGTTGTGGGACACCATNTGCTAAGGAGAGCTCACCCGAGCGTAGCGGGAGCCCCTCTGGACAGGCTTTTGTTGGGGAGGATTTGGATGATTGGGAAGAGGACCCGGTGAAGAAAAGGAAGTCATCTTCGGGAAAGTTAGGGAAGGACTCAAGTATAAGGAAGGAGAAGAGGAAAGTGCTCCCTAAACAAGGTCAATCTGCTGGAAGAGCGTCCTCCTCAGGGTCAAAGGGTTATGGACTCGGTTCAGCTGACCATGAAAGTGATCCTGAGGTGCAGGAGTTGTGGGACACCATTGCTGGTGATGATTCAGAGGTCCGAGTTTTTTTCTTTTCCGTCAAGATGTTTGAATTTCTGCTGTATTTGCATTACATTGCCTTGTTGTTACATTTATCTTAAGGCATTCATGAAGCTTCTTTTCTTTATATTCAGTTTGGTGTCCATTACTTCTGATGGTTACTAACTTCACTTGACATTATTCACATAGTAGGCAATGATTTTCCTTTGCTAATAGGCTGTCTGCGGGGTGATTATTCCTTTCTTGAAATGAACTTCTATTGCCAACTAAATGATTTTTTTTTTTATAATAGTCTGAGTTAATTGAGAAGAATTCCAATCTCTATAGTGAGATTTTCACGTGAAATTTAAAATTAATGGAGACATTTGTTTTGTCTGTAGTTATTCGAGATGGAGTCGGTTTAGAATTTTATATCCATGATCAATTTTTAGATGGAAATATAATTACGATATGCACTTTTTCCTTATATTATTTATTTCCTTAAAAATGTGATACGGTTAGATTTAAGATCTTGCTGATTGTTATTCTATTTTATTTTTTTCTAATATCTCAGATGTAAATTCACAACTAATTGTTGGTCTGAATTTATTAAACTTTAAGACAGTTTTATAAATAAATATACTTCTGCAGACCTCTTTTGGGTCATCAAAGACAAGTTGATTATATGAATCTATTGAATCAACTTTAATCCAAGCCTTCTTGATCCCAACATGTGAAATACAATATTGTTCAAGGTTGATTGATTAAATTTTTATCGAAGTATTCTTGATTCTAGCGTATGAAATATTATCTTGTTCATGGTTTGAAATCGTGCAATTTAATATTAAGCCATGTTTCTTCTTTTGAGCCGAGGTGTTAAGCCTTAAGGAGCTTTGTGGTGTAAGCCTCAAAATTAATCATTAAATTAATGAAAAATGTGAAATAATAAGTATCTCACTGACATTAAAGTAAGCTTGGGCTCGTAGTTGCTTTGGCTTTTGCTCTTCTCCTTGTATGTGGACTTCCAGCTTGATTTTGTGATATGGAGGTGGCCATCCATTCAATATTGGATTTGCAATCCAATATTCTAAAAGAACCATATACTTTATGTTTTTTTGTGTGAAATGAGCTTTTATTCTGCATCATTCATGCAATAGAAAAGGAAATGTTAATTGAGTTGCTTGCAGGATGATTTACATTCATCCATATGCTAGAAGCTAGTTTGACTTGATCTCCTTAGGAAAGTTTAAGGTTGGAGATACTTGCTCCCTAAATCTTGAAATGAAGCTAAACAGAATTTTTAAGCAAGTTGTGATGAGGAATTTTTGATTAATTGTGAGGGACCTTTGTAATATGTCTTTTATTTTCTTTATTGAGACGAGAACTCTTTCATTAGTTTGATGTTCCAAGTGGATGTTAGCTTAATAGATGAAAGGGAGTTGCTCTCATGCCATTGCAAAGGGGATTATTGTTATGGTTGATGTTGTTTGAGTATGCAAGCTCTTTGAGACCCATCTCTCATGCTGTTACTTGGGACCCATTTATTGTGAAATTTTGTACTTGCTAGATGCTCTGGAGTGTTGTTGGTGATAAGGCCTTGACACATTGGGTATACTTAAGATTCTGAATATTAATTGGGAAGCTTAACGGCAGTGAATAACAGCCTTGTGTGAAGGTAATAGAGAAAAATCCCTTGTAAGAGTTCGTAGCAGTTTGATGCCCATGTTCTAATAGGTTATATTAGTGATCCGAGGAATTAAATTTTGAATTAACTCCCTCTATTTTTGATGCATTCTTGAAAGATTAGAATGATTCTTCATAAGGTGTCAATGTGCTAAAATTTGGCCAGCAAGAAGCCGAAAATTCATTGAAGCTTCAAACATATTATTGAGGGAGCAATTAAAACCAGGAATTTGATTGTCTTTTCAATGTGGTAAGAAGATCAATGGCTCAGTGTATCCACATCATTATCCCAAAATGGTGAACACGTGGATTCGGTGGATTTACATGATTAGGATGTCCTATTACAATCATGAATTAGTGCAGTTTTTACTATGTTGATTTATAACAGCTGCTTGCAGCATGCCTGATGTTTTTGTTGCGTGATAGCCTGTGTCGTCTAATGTAAAAGAAGATGCTTTTTTCTTGGAAATAAAATGAGAATTTATTTAAATCTTACCTCACCAACATCAGCAGTCCTCACAAATATAATTTTTGACAAAAAATGTGGCTCATAGATCTATTGTAATAACTTTGTGATGTTCTATGACATCCCATAGAACTATCTGTAATGCTCCGTACTGTTTCCTTGTTTTGTGGTATTTTATGTTTCCCAGGCTAAGGAATCAATTGCTGCTATTGATCACGGAAAGAACTGCTTTTATGTTTTTCTATTTCTTTGTTGCATTTGTTTTTTTTTATGCATATTATTATTTTAATTACGCAAGGTTCACTGTTTGTATCATGTTACTAATAGGATGATCGAGAAGGTGCTAGAACAGCATATGATGATGCTTTCATTGATGATTCTGGGGTTGATCCAATCAATCGTTTTGGTAGTGACAATGAAGGATCTATTGGTGATGCTCCACAGGTTTTGACTCCCCTATTTGCAGTTTTCTATTTTTATTTTCTCAAAAAATATATATTTTCTGATATAACAAATATTTGATTTGAATACTTCTTTAGTAACTATTTGCGCAGTTCAAATGTTCTATTTAATGTTGGAATAATCTCTTCTTGATTTTCTTATTTATCTCACTTATGCAGTCTTCATGCTTGCTGATGTTTTTTAAATGCCTAACATTTGCAATGTTATTATAGGCAGAAGAGGATAATGAGATGAATAAGCTGTTTAAGGGTGGTAAAAAGAAGAAGAAAAATGAAAAATCACCTGCTGAATTGGCAATGATTGTCGAAGATCTAATGGCTGAACTTGAAGTGACAGCTGAAGAAGATGCCGAACTTAATAAACAAAATAAGCCAGCTATTAATAAACTTAAGAAACTACCGCTTCTTATAGAAGTTCTTTCCAAGTAAGATGGATACTTGCAGCTGAGCAGTTTTACTTTCACTTAATACATCACTTTACCTTTATTGCAAACAATATCATTATGTGTTTTCTCAAAACTTACTTTCTTTGCCATGTTTCTATTGCAGGAAGAAACTTCAGCTTGAATTTTTAGATCATGGAGTACTTACACTTCTAAAAAATTGGCTAGAACCTCTGCCAGATGGAAGCTTACCTTCTATGAATATTCGAACAGCCATATTAAAATTGCTCTCTGATGTATGTATAGTCCTCTCCTCATTGATTACTTTTGTTGTTGGTGTAAGTTTCATTACAAGGTTGGTGGTTAATATATGCTGAGACTGATTTTCCTTTGTGTGAAAAAATTTCTGTGAAGGATTTTAGATAACTTACTTTTGAGATGCTCATCCACTTGCTCTTCTTGATGATAAATTGTTGTTGCACTTTAGTTTCCTATTGATTTAGAGCAATACGATCGGAGAGAACAGCTAAAGAAGAGTGGCCTTGGGAAGGTTAGATTTTATAATTTCACTGTAACTAAGTTTTCTGATGCCTCAACTGATGAAAATTAACATGCGGAATTGTGCTTTTCCTGGCGCAGGTTATTATGTTTTTGTCAAGATCTGATGAAGAGACCACAGCTAATAGGAAGCTTGCTAAAGAATTAGTTGATAAATGGGTGAGTAAGATAGAACTAATAGGCTACAATTTTGGTCATAATTTTATGCATTGTCAGTGTTATATATTTTGGAATATCTTTGATTCATTACTTGAGTGACAGTTAACCTTTTGTTGTTCTACATAAATTAGCAATAGCTAACATATGATTTCTCCAATTGTAAGGTTTACTTCAATCATACTTTATTCTGGAAATATCTTATGGTGAGACAAAATAAACTAGTCCCCGTGATGTTGGGCGATTCAAGATTAATATTTCTGGCATGTAAATCAATAATTTGCTTGTTGATAATGTAATGATTGAATAAATTAAAAGAAATTAGTGAGAACATTAAAAAAAATGTAAACTCAGTGAGCACTTATAATTTAACCACCACAAATAGATTATCAG
Organism: Phalaenopsis hybrid cultivar; assembly: GCA_002079205.1. Taxonomy (NCBI): domain Eukaryota; kingdom Viridiplantae; phylum Streptophyta; class Magnoliopsida; order Asparagales; family Orchidaceae; genus Phalaenopsis; species Phalaenopsis hybrid cultivar. Next base: position 67,364 of record JXCR01040426.1, read on the forward strand.
TTGGGTTAAATTTTAACACTATCAAGAGCACTAGAAGTTGATAATCAGATAGGCATAAGAGATTAAGAAATGAAATCATCAAAGTATGAAATCCATGCCTCAAACAAATATAAGGAAATGATTCCCTCCACAAATAGGCAATGCCCATTTGTACCACATTTGTCATAATCACATGTTCAATATGCATGCATAAAGTAGAAACTGCAAGAAGATATTTTTATTCAATTAATGATACAAAACTTATCTCATAACCAATATTTATAAATTACAGTCATCCTTAGTTTAGTGGATATGGGCGGCGTTAGACTAGCCCAATCTGATTCCAAATAACCCTCAAGTTCGGTTCTAAATATTACCTAGAATTAATTTAAGTAGTTACCTTAAGTAATTTCTGTGAAATTTTTGTGGGCATAACCCATCTCCCATGAATCTGTTTGTAAGAAATATTAGTACCTATAGTAGCGACAGATGAATGATGATTTTATTAAGAAAATAGCTAAGCATAATGACACTCGATACGTGTCAACAAATAGCGACAATTGAAGAGGTAGATTGTGTTGTGAGAAAGAGCTTGCATCAATCTACCGCTTGAATATTATTAACTTTGAATAATTTAATTTTTGGTATAACATCAACACAATAGAAATTGTAGATTGTACTTGACTTGAACTGAAAGGTGATACCAGAAATAACCCAAACCACGATGCAAGACATAAATTTTATTAATAACTTAAAAAGACGATTACAATGTGGACTCAAAGAAAAAGACACCACGTGAATCAAAACATAAAACAAAATATAACAACAAAGACTCAACACATAAAGACACAACAAACTTGACAAGGGGAGACTCTGGTGAGATGGTGTTGGAGCAGCGGCTGTGTTGATGGCCAGAGCAAAATCAAGTGAGAGTAAGTTAGCGCTTGTCGAGGCCTTGAACCACAACCGAAAGAACCGGAAGACATCGTCGTTGACTGGCACCCGGAGGCGACGGTAGTGGCGACCGGAGCTGAGTAGCGGTGGCAAGGAAGGCGGCCGAAACCGAGGAGCGGAGGCAAGAAAGGCGGCCGAAGCCAAGGAATGGAGGCATGGATGGCGGCTGAAGTCAAGGAGCGGAGGCATGGGCGACGAAGGAGAAGGGCTGTGGCCTGTTGTGTTGGAGGCAGCAGGAGCTGTCCCTACTGGTAATCTACAGGGGAAGGGGATTGCTGGCGGTTTGGGGAGGCAGTAGAGCGCTGCGGTGCTCTGGGAGGACAGTAGAGGGACATTGAGGCTGTTTGCTAGAGGTGGGTGCTGATCTGGGAGGACCGCCAGGGGTTGCTTTGTCCGCTGGGAGGAGATAGGGAAATCGTGCCATGGTCTGGATGAGAAAGCAGGGAGAGCGGAACAACTATAGGAGGGCAGGGAGGTGGCAGGCTGCGTTGGAGGAGGGCTGGAACGATGGTGGATTGCGGGCAGGCCAACGAATCGTGGTCGGAGTAAGGAAGATAAAGACCACCTTAGATGGGGTTACAACTGGAGCACCTGCCTCGTTGTCGGATACAACCCTTCGAGAGGGAAAATATTCAGATAATTTGAAATCAGATTTTGAAAACAAGGCCCTTACCTTAGACACAACAACTTCTATTTATAAAAAGACTTGACTCAACTTTAGGAAACATTAAAATAAGAAAGAAATAATATCAGATTTCAGAATTTAGGCAAAACTTTTAAAATAGGGAAGAAAATAAAATCAGATTTTAGATTTAATGCACGGGCTTTAAATTAGAAGGAGAATAAAATCAGATTTTGGTTTTTAGGAAAGGTTAAGGGAGGGTAAAAAGTAAAGAAAGAAAAAGGAAAGACAAGGAGGGGAGGGAAAGGAAAGGAAAATTAGTAGGAGGGGGTGGTGGGGTTCCCCTACAAGGGGATTGGCCGGTCCAACTGGGCTGGACTTGCACCCTGTCAGCCCCCATTAGCCTCTCGTCAAAAGGTCTTTAAGAACCAAACTAATTTGATTTCATCTCAAACCATGTAAACCAAACTAACATTGGGAATTAGAAAATACATCTTTTCTTAAGGTTGTTTTAAAGACATGGCCCAAACTACTGGAATTATCTAATAAATCAATTAGCGTAGCAAATAACTGTTCAACTTATTGTCTAATATTGTGCTTCTAATTAGAATAGGCATGCTTGCTTGCCTCAAATTTGCCCTTCTTTGACTAATCAACTCCTAATTTGACATTTGTTATTTATTATGCAAATCATGATACTAACTCTTTTCTTTCTGCATTGCAATCTAGTTAATTGTAGAGTAGAAATTTAGCTTTATGCTTGGATTTTGTTCTTTGATATTTTTGGTTGTTTAACACTTTATTGTAATGAAAGTGTCATTGAACGAGAAATTCTTTTGTTGATTATGTGCGATCTTTGAGTTCTTTTAGGATGTAATTTCTTTGTTCAACTGCAAGAATTGAGATATTTGTTTTCATGCTGCTCTTTGTATTACTTATCTTCTTCTTGTTAACCTCTTTCATCATTGTGTCAACATGCAATTGGATTTTTTTTTATCACATATATAGAATACAATTTTAAGCCTAAATCTTAGTCTCTATAATGATTTATTATATCTTAAAATTTGTTTTAGTTATTCTATTTTATGTTTGTTGTCACCAATTTATCCCAACTTAAGTTTCTTCTATTTTTTTTGGAAATTAAAAACCTCTCCTTTTTGTATTATTATATATTAATTTTAATAATAATATTTGCATTAGTTTGGATTAAGATAATCAGATACATTGATGCATTTTGCATCAGTAATCACGTTTGCTAGTTAGGTGGAATAGTTTATCTTTATAAGATTGTCATGGCTCGATTATGGCTTATGGTTTTCCTATTCTACATAGGCTCTTATTAAACTTTTGATTTGAAGCACCTTGAATAGATGATACTAAGCATTTAGTAATGTGTATAAAAATT
>JXCR01040426.1:71032-84644 GCA_002079205.1 Phalaenopsis hybrid cultivar
ATATATATATATATATTCTTTCAACTACAGAAGCTGATTTTTTTTTAGAACAGGGGTGATGAAATTATAAAGATATAGTTTAAACATCAGATTCACTGCATTTTATGATGAACTTACTAACTTGTAGGGCAAGGGTAAGCTGTCACTTTTGTTGGGATAAGAAAATGTTTCTGATTTTTTTTTTTCAAATTTATTTTCAAATCTATCCAAGTTGCACTAGAAATCTTGTTTTATGTCACAGTTATTGTACATTGCTTCAACATAAGTTAAGTATGATGTGCTTCCATCTTTACAAAAGTCCATGTAAGTCTTGAATTACAAAATTTCATTATGTTCTTTGCTAACTTAAGGTGGGCCTTGGAGCAATGAGTAATCTGCCTCATTAGGGCATATATATTAGAAGTTTGTCAGGCAACATTCACTCTAATTTCAAGGTATAAAGGCTTATGTTAAATTTTTTACACTATAGTGATGGGTTGCGCTAGAATTAAACATGGGGAACAATCTAGTTTTATGTTTTATTCTTTTATATGCATGAATATAATTCTTTCTTTTTTTAAAAAAATTCAGATGAAGAGGAAGCTGCTGCAGCTGAAAGGACCTAAAAAGAAGCAGCTTCAGGCATCAAAGCTCAGTGTTGAGGGCCGTGGCATGGTCAAGTACCTATAATCACCGAGAACCTACTTGAAATAAACCAGGCAAGCAATCAATAACATTTATGCTGATTACAATATATTTTATAAAAAACATTATGATGATGATAATCCAGACCTTTTTTTTTTCCTCTCAATGCATATTTTCTGCTAATCATTCTTAGAAGCCAAGTATGCATTTAGCTAAATTATTTTAGAACAACTTCTAGTTATGTTTTCTTCATTCTTCACTTAACCCTTTTCTCATTAGATTTCATCCTAATTTTTTTCTTGGTGTTTCTTGCGTAGCTTGTGATGGTCAATATATTTAATCCAATAGTTAAGACGGTTTGTATTTGAGATTTGTCCTATCAATTAATAAATCTAGTGAAGTAAACTATTTTTTCCTGATCAGAAATTTTATTGAGATCAAACTTTATTAATTCTATCTGCTTTGTTATTGGTGGTTGTTTTGTTGTTTGGAACCAACGTAATAGAAATAAGAAAAGGGATATTAACAAAAAATGGAACGCTTTAGTATTTCGCTTATCATGTGCAGTGTATAGTCTAGATTTGGTAGCCCACTATTCCAATTTGATTTTTTTGGTGGCTGTCTTTGTTTGGACACCCAAAAAGGCATATCTCAAGCATATCATGGGAGGGTTATTGACTTATTTAGAAATTCGATTAGTACATTTTATGAACTATTAAGGACAAGAATTTGAATAAAATTGTGCCAAACTAACATTGCAATCAAGTTTACTTCCATTTGGATGTTACCCTGAAAGACATGGTAAATGAAAAAAAAAAGTGCATATCCACTAATGGCTGTCATGTTGATTCTTAGTTACTTTTTTGGTTTCTTTACTTTAGATTTGAACCGTGATCTTCATGTTTTTTTCTAGTTTTGATTTTTTAATTTTAATTTTCTATTGCTGTACTTTAAATCAAGCAGGTATTTGCTCAAGAAGCCTACTCCTGCAATTTTAACTACTGAAATTTATTCTTAAGGAGAATGGGAATTCCACTGAAATTGAGCACTAACTGTTATTTTTAAAATAAACAAATTCTGGCCTCGGTGATGGGCAGAGAATTACTCGGCAAGAATTCCGATGAAAAATCTTTTTATAGTGTTTTTTTCCTGGAAATTTTGAGAGTAAAATTTGTATTTTTGTTACAGGTTGTGCTATCGTTATTTATGCCAATCTTTTCAGAGTGAGACCTTCATGGATAATTTACGCTTGGAAACTCTGCAGTTGATAAGAATGTCTTCTATAGAAGAATTACAAATATTCCATGATTTCTATTAATCATTTTTAACTCGTGATTTATTACTTTCCTGGCTCTGTTAGAGAAGCCTTGGCTTTGTTAGGTCTCTCTCACTCTCTTACCCCCTCTTCACTCCTCTTACTCTCCGTTATCAATTTTTTTCTTCTCCTCCCTATCACTCATTTTCCCTGCTCTCATCTTCTTGTCCATTCCTGAATCCCTCTAATGGTTTCCTTCCGTATAGAACCTTCATCTTTCATACGTTATATTATATCAACTCTTCTGAACTTATGCTTCATTGGTGTATCCTTTGGTAATTTTTATCTTGCTCTAGTTATCTTTTGATACCTTTTTATAACTTGCTGTCCTTATTAATTTTACCTTGTATCTCCATCATTTATTGTTCTTCTTTTTCATGAATCACTTAATTATAGAGGAATTAAGTTGATGTGTCATACTTTAAAATTATGGGAGAGGGTAATTGAACAAGAATTAAGTTGATGTGTCATACTTTAAAATTATGGGAGAGGGTAATTGAACATAGGTTAAGATATTACATAGATTTCCCATAATCAATTTGGATTTATGCCGGGCATGTATACTATGGAAGTTATACATTTATTGAGGGTTTGATGGAGAAGTTCAGATAGAATAAGGAGGATCTGTATATGATTTTTATTGATTTAGAAAAAGCTTATGATAAGGTTCCTAGAGATATTCTTCGGAGAGTTGTTGAGAAGAAAAGTGTTGATATGACTTGTATTCAAGTCATTAAAGATTTGTTTGATCAGAAGGAGGATTGATAAAATATTTTCCTATTTTAGTTGGATTACATCAGGGATCAGCTTTAAGTTCATATTTTTTTGCTTTAGTTATGTATGCTCTCATGTACATTTACAGGAGGATGTAACTTGGTGTATTCTTTTTGCTGATGATATCCTTCTCATGGATAAGACTAGAGAGAAAGCTCAGGAAAAACTTTAATTATGGAGGTCTACATTGGAGTCTAAAGGCCTTCGTTTAAGTAGAACTAAAACTAATTACATGGAATGTAATTTTAGTAGTAGTAGCTCTAGTGACAGAGTGGTAACTATGGTTGATCAAATTATTAAAAGGTGTGAATGCTTTAGATATCTCAAGTCTATTTTCAAAGTGATGGTGATGTTATTAGTAGAATTCAAGTGGAGGAATGCTTCCGATTTATTGTGTGATAGTAAAGTACTGATTAATCTGAAAGGAAAATTTTATAAAATGGTGGTGAGACCGACAATGCTCTGTGGCGTTGAATGTTGGCCTTAAAAAAAGAAGCATAAAACTATGTTACGTGTTGCCGGGATGAGAATGATTAGGTAGATTAGTGGCTTTACACTTAGAGACTGCGAAATGAGTAGCCGTGATGGGGTTGGTGTAGCTTCTGTGGCAGACAATATTAGAGAAAGTCGTCTTAGATGGTTTGGTCACATTAAACGTTTACCATTTGATGATCCGATTTGGAGAGTAGATATTTTAGATTTGACTTTTGTTAAGAAAGGCAGAGGTAGACCTAGAAAGACTTGGGCATATTGTATAAAAAATGATCTTAATTTATTAGAATTAAGTAAAAATATGACACTCAATAGTATGCAATGGAGAAAAAAGATTCTTGTAGCCGACCCCATTTAGTGGGATAAAGATTTGTTGTTATCGTTGCTCTTCATGAATCAATTGCAAACACACAACAAATCAAGATTTTTTTATCTTCTAATCTCATCTACATTAAAATTGTCATCATATTGCGAAATCCATCACCTAATAAAAAATTATGATGCAACGTTGCTTTTCTTACAAAATCCTGTGTCAATCATTGAAAATTGTTCGAAGGTTTTGTTTGCACCCTAAAAAAGGCCAGCAGCCTCTTCAAGCACCTATCTTCCACTCAGAACTTCTTAATTGACTCGATCATCAACCACTTCTGTGGAAAATTGAGCTTGACTTGCAACTCATTATCTACACTAGAAAACTAAGGATGCGGACTTGTTTATTGTGGCATCAACTTCCTTCTAGATGAAAATATGGCGTTTGGTTGTCTTGGAGATTTAGAAACTTCATTTTAAGGGATTCTTTGGAAAGAAAGCTCAAATTGCCACTGTCGGTTATAACCTTTGACTTTTTTGATTTTGAATAACCTTAACATTTCAAAGGTTAAATGACAATGTTGAATAGCCTTACGCTTCACCTTCCTAAAGGCAAAACATGGTTTCTGATTTTTCCTTTTAAACTTTGAATAATTTGAATACCCCTAAACCATGTAGAGATGATGAATTTTATGAAATGTTGAGAAGGGCTAAATTGGAAGCTTCTACTTTAAATGGTAAAGCACAATACAAAATGTTTTTTGAATTTTTTTTGCTTGAGAGAAAAGATCTCTTAAGCATCATATGGGTGATTGTCCATGAGTTAGTAATATGGCGACATATCTAGTAGGTTGCATGTTCTATGATTACAATTTGGGTATTAGACCGGGGAAAGATTAAAGAAAACATGCTCTTTGAAATTTTAATGGCCTGATTGCTCCATAAAAATTATTGAAGGCGATTCTCAGAAGAAACTGTTGAGATTGAAGATGTCTCCGAGAGTTCGTAGATGTGATTAGATCATCTCAATCAAACATCACACGAGAGAGATCGAGGCTCTAGTAGCTACATTGTTGAATCAAATTTTATATTATAATAGGATAACGATGTATTTAATTTTTTTTAATGTTAGATTAGTTTGTAATATAAATTTAAATTCAGATTAGGATATATCCTATGCATTTAATTTTAACTTATCTAGTTGCCTATTTGTTTAGTTTTGTATGACCATTTTCTGGCAATGAAAAGTAGAAATCTGAAAATATGTTTTAAAATTTCACTTTTCCGCTCCCAGTCGAATTCCATCTGCTGAAGCTTCTGCGGTTGCTGCCTTGCTGAGTCTTGCTGCCATTGTTTGTCTCTCTACCTTACTGCTGCTGCTTGGCTTTTGCTGTTGGTTGTTGTTTGCTGCTGTATGCTTGCTAGAGGATGCTGTTGGCTATGGTTTGCTACAGTATTTTTGTCTTCGAACTTTCTGTTGGCAGCTGTTTGCTACTTTTTGATTGCTACTTGCTCCTGCAGCATGGAATCAGTTTAAAATAGAGAGAAGTCATTTACAATATAGATGTTGTTCAGGGAAACAAGGGGAAATTTACTGAAATAACAGTGGAGAGTTCAAAATAGAGAGAAGTCATTTACAATATGAAATAACACTCGAGTTATTTGAATTGCTTTTTGCTGCTGCAGTATGGAAGCAGTTTAAAATCATTAAATCTGAAGGTTTCTACAACAAATCAAAAGCAGAGAACACTATTGATGCTGCTCTGAGAAACAAGGGGAAAATTTACTGAAATAACAATAGAGAGTGCAAAATAGAGAGAAGTCATTTACAATGCGAAATAACACTGGAGTTATTTTTAATTGGTTGATAGATCAGTTTTTATCAGATCATATTCTTTGGTGCATGGTACAATCAAAGTAGATATATGAAAACAAGGCCACTTCAGGTCTTGGAGACACATCAATAAACAAGAAAAAATTAAGTACAAGAAAAAACCGAGTCTCAGCTTGCTATAGTGTAATAACTGCAAAATAAATAAATAAAATAAATTAATAATGATAAAAGAATATATAAAATAAAAGTATTGATCATAATAATAATAATCAAATTGAAGCATATTTTTAGTTCGCCTTTCGAATCAATGAAACCGAGAGAGCGAGAGACAAGCTGTAGAAGGAGGAAGAGAAGAAGCGTAAGAAAGAAAAAGAAGAAAAGAATGAAGTCACCTTGTGCATCCTTGAATGTTTCGACGCTTGCGTGGCCAAAGGAGTAGACGACATCCTGTCGAACCCTAGCTGAAGGGAAGGAGGAGATTGGCTTCGTGCCTGAAGTGGAGAACCAACCTTGATCAACTAGTCGAGCTTTTCGTGCGAAGCAGGAGCTTGCGGGTTTGAGTGGAGGAGGAAGGGGAAGCCTCTGTCGAGTTGCGACCGATGTNAAAATAACACTGGAGTTATTTTTAATTGGTTGATAGATCAGTTTATATCAGATCATATTCTTTGGTGCATGGTACAAACAAAGTAGATATATGAAAACAAGGCCACTTCAGGTCTTGGAGACGCATAAAAAAACTAGAAAAAGATAAGTCCAAGAAAAAACCGAGTCTCAGCTTGCTCTAGTGTAATAACTGTAAAATAAATAAATAAAATAAATTAATAATGATAAAAAAATGTATAAAATAAAAATATTGATCATAATAATGATNTAAATAAATAAAATAAATTAATAATGATAAAAAAATGTATAAAATAAAAATATTGATCATAATAATGATAATCAAATTGAAGCATATTTTCAGTTCTCCTTTCGAATCAATGAAACCGAGAGAGCAAGAGACAGAGCTGCAGAAGGAGGAAGTGAAGAAGCGAAAGAAAGAAAAAGAAGAGAAGAATGAAGTCACCTCGTGCATCCGTGAATGTTTCGACGCTTGCGTGGCCAAAGGAGTAGACGACGTCTTGTCGAACCCTAGCCAAAGGGAAGGAGGGAGGAAATTGGATTCGTGCCTGAAGTGGAGAACCAACCCTGATCAACTAGTCGAGCAGCTCTCGTGCGAAGCAGGAGCTTGCGGGTTTGAGTGGAGGAGGAAGGGGAAGCCTCTGTNGATTGGCTTCGTGCCTGAAGTGGAGAACCAACCCTGATTAACTAGTCGAGCAGCTCTCGTGCGAAGCAGGAGCTTGCGGGTTTGAGTGGAGGAGGAAGGGGAAGCCTCTGTCGAGTTGCGAACGAAGAAGAAGGAAGCTAGCAAAGCTCGCACATGCAGTTTAGGGTAGTAGAGCGAACGATAAGATAAGAATTAGGTTTATAATATAATTTAATTAATGAATTATATATATATATATATCTGTGTGTGTGTGTGTGCGCGCGTATCATTTAATTTTATTCTTTAAATGTTAATATAAGTGTTTTTGATATCAATATTGAAGTTCTTAAAGTTTTAAATTGAATGGAGATCGAGATCAATATTTGTGCAAACGATCGAGCCAATTGAGGTAAATGCTAATGTTTATTTATTTTAATTAATGAATCTAATATACTTATTGTGTATTAAAATATTAATAATGTTTAATTAAATATGAATTAAGCTGGAACACTTCAAAGAAGAAAATTTTGACATTAAATGTGGTTAATTATGCTTTTAAATTACAATATTATTCCTGTTTTTAAATATATTCATGCTTAAAATTTTTAACTTTTATGNGCACTTCGAAGAAGAAAATTTTGACATTAAATGTGATTAATTATGCTTTTAAATTACAATATTATTCTTGTTTTTAAATATATTCATGCTTATAATGTTTCACTTTGATGTCTTATGTTAATAAAATTAAAGTACATCAGATTTTTCATATCGTTATTAATGAAATAAACTTGTTAAAATTGTTGTATAGGTAGTTGTACTATAGTTTTTCTAATAAGAGGTCATCACATTATAGTTTTTCTAAGAAGATGTCACATTGTTACATGACATGTAGATTCTAGCTAGGTTCATATTAGTTTATTTCAATGACTTATAGATTTAATAAATGTATACTTTATTGGTATATAAACATAAGTTGTGTCATAAGATGTTTCATAAGAATATACAACATGAAGAATGTAGTATATCTATGAATGCTTGTATGTGCATGACAGGGGGACACTAGTATATTGCGCGTATAGATGCTACTCTAACACTCAAGGCAATTGTGATATTTAGATCGTTAACCACTGTGTTAAGTTATTTCCATTAAATAATATCATTGACACATACATTGGAATATTTTATGATTTTTATAGAAATATGAAAGATTAGCATGCATATTATTTTCTTTTTCTTGGGTAACTGTTGTTTAGAAGTGTGATCGCTCAAGGATCGGCTTTAAATAACTTCTTATCTTTTTTCAATATTTTCTTCAGGTTTAATCTTTTATATACGATGAATATTAGAGGAGCTAACGTGTGTATAAGATGGGGCCAACAACCATAGATGTAACATTTATTTGTTAATTTACTTATTTTTTTAGAGGCTCATTTAATTAATATTTAGATATTAAATCATTAGTGAAAGAAATAGAATAACAGAAAATTTAACTCCACCATTCGACCGTCTGATCGTCTGATCGTCAACTGCCTCCTTCGTTAATTTCGAGCTCTAGGCCGGGTTGTGACATGCAAAAACTTGCTTTTGTGTATTAGGAACCTTAGGGGTGAAATTGGTTAAAGACGTTGCTGTGGTGGTGAAGAGATTAGGGTCAGCTAAATATTGGATACCTCTTGAAACAGAGATCATGTAGTGTTTCTTTAAAAATTTTGGACTTGCTAAATGAGAGGGTTTTGGTATTGGAAATATTTGAAAAGGTCGAGTCTGTTTATAAATGTGATTTGAAGTTTATGAGATTTTCCGAAGGATTTAAGAAATTGAATTGGAAGCCATATCAAGACTCGTTGATAGAGATTCTAATCCAGTTGAATTGAGATATGTGCTTGTTCCTTTAGAAATTTTTTAAAGCATGTGTCTGAATTTTCTTATATAAGGTGAGACGGGATGTAGGAGAAATACAAGCAAGTGTTTATTTAAGAACTTTAGAAGAAAAAAATACAAGAAATTGAACCCTCACGAAGGGAAATGTCTCTTCTTGGACACCAAGATCAAGATAGTAAGAGGAAGTGTTGAAGACACTTGTAAATTTCAGTTCAGTCTTCAATAATTGTTCATTAAATAAATGCTTACATAGTAATACATTTCTTCTATAGGTTCCCAGCAAAAAAAATTAAAATTGCAATTGTTGGAGTGATGTTTCCTTGAAACAAGTGGGTAGTTGGTGGTTACATGGAGAAAGGAGGGGCCTATTTTATCTGTAAGTGGGCTCATGTGACATTTCTTGTGGCTGCAGATGACTTGAATCCTTTTCTAGATATCTCTTGATGTTGGCCATAAGTTGATAAGGCATACATTTAATTATTTCTCATACCTAAAGCCAAATAAAACGCTTTCGCTGGCCACACCTAAGGATGACTAATACTGGAATTTTTAACTTTTATTTACCTTTGTGTAAACTTTATGCGTCCTTGCTGCTGTAAGAGTAATGACATGTTCCTGCATCCATTATTACTACATCACAATGACACATACACAACATGCAACACAATTACTATCAGTCCTGAAAGGATCCAAAAAGATTTTTCTATAGACATTAAGACAACAAATACTTTATCGTGAACAACAAGAAACTCATACAATTACATAAAAATAAGCACATGCAATTCATGAGTAGGCGATCTCTTCCAAATCCTACAACTCGAGAGGCAGGAAATCTCTCCCAAACCCTAACCCTATGACTCACAACCACAATCTCATGCATACCCCAACTCTGAATATGTTAACCCTATTTATACCCAACAACAATAATAATAAAATACTAAATTACTTTTAGTCCAATAAAAGACAAAATAGCCCTTAGGCACTGGCATAACAATACTCATCTCCGAAAGAAACACCTAGCCCTCAAGGTGGATAAAAGAAAATTGCTGCTTCATCAAGCTTCTCTACCTTATTATCACATACAGTGAGAAATTGCAATGTCTGATCCTTGCAACAATGCCTTGGGGCAAACCTTTCATCACACTGAAAACATAAATCTTTTGTTTGCTGATCTCGAATCTCTATCTCTGTAAGACGTTTGAATTTCGCTCTCGGTCATGGCCCATTATTCATGTCCCGTGGAGTCTCCCTCTAGATTTCTAATGTTTGAGCTTTTGATATCGTCGTGGTTATTGTAGTTCAGTATGACGCTCCACCTATGTTGCTCCTATAAGATGTTCGATTGCATTTTTATTTTCAACCAACTGCATTAATTTCATAGTTTCCCTCAATCCTTGCAGTCTCATCAAATAAAGGGATGCTTGAATCTTTGGCTTGAATCCTTTCATGAAGTTTTCTACCAACACTTATGATATTCCTCTCAAAAGGGCGAATAACATCTCAAATTTCTCCCTATATGTTATGTTGATCCTCTTCTGAGTTAAGACAAAATTGCTTGTGTAGGTCTTATAATCGAATGACTCGGAAACATTCCAACAATAAATTCTTAAATTTCTCCCATGAGCTGATCGAGTTTCTAGCCTCCCTTTTCCCTCCAAAAATAACCCTGCTGTCATGAGCTTCTCCTCCTCATTTATCCCATTCACCGCAAAATATCGCTCTACCCTATACACCCACACACGTGTCTTCTCTCTCCCAGATCAACATCTTCATTTTCTTAATCGTAGCATTTTCACCCCAACTGATATTCCCTCTGGTATTTTCCCCATGTATCTAGGGTAAAAGTTTCTCATTCTATCATACTCATATCCCATCCCGGTCGTGCTCCTCCATACTTCTTGCATAAGCCCTTCTCCATGCTTTAGCCCAACCCTCAAAATTGCTACTCCAACCCCTTCTAAGCCCTAGGAAGAGGTTCTTGATGGTGGATGTTTTTAACCTCATGTTCCTCTCATCCAATCTCTTTACCTTTCGATTTAGCCAAGCATTCTCATGGGATCTTGAATTGTATCTCAATAAATTCTCATCATCTACAAGCTTGCGAATCGACTCTCAAATCGATTTTCCATAGAGGAAATCATTCCTTCTATGATTAGGAACTATTCTTCCATCTTAGATCTAATTTGACTCATCCAATTTTTTCTCCAAATCATCTATTTTCTTGACCGTGATTCCTCCCAGAATGGGTTACGATCACATTGGGGAACTACTTAATAGAAATTCTTTGAAATTTCACCATCTTCATCGAGAAGTTTCTCGATCTGCTTAATAGAAATTGTCTGAACTGTGTGCGGGGCATCGTTGGAGATACCCACCAGATCTGATATTTGGTTTCTGAGATAAGCAACTCCACTCTTTTTTCTACCCTCTACATGTTGACGCTTAAAAAAGTTTGTGTACTGGATTTCAAGGATTTTTGGGCTGTCGAGATCGGGTGAATCACATGATAGGTTGACAGCCATATTCTCGGGGGTACCACAAAACCCCGTCTTACTTGGAGCACATACATATTTTTCTGTTGCGACTACACCCTCAAACATCTAGTCCAACTTCTCAAAATCGGGTTCAATGCCACAATGTTTGTACTTCTTCGCTGCTGACACCACTTGCAAAATCATATTAAACACTTCAATCAATAATTAAAAATAAAATGAATAGAATTATACGAAATGAAAAATTGCTCACCGCAAGTCTTTCAGCCTCCACTCCTCCGAAGCATCAATGGTTCGTTTCCATTGATCCTCGTTTCAATTCATTCTAAAATTTTCAATCATTCTTTAGTTGATCTCACTTGTTTTTCATTCGCATCTTGTCGTACACCATGCCTATACTTTACTTGAAATTTGCGATAATATGTTGCCAACTTTTCTTATTAAAATAGGTTGTGGACTTATTTTCTAGTTCAATCTCTTTAAGCAAGAGGTCGCAAAATAATAATTTTGTTTCTTTTTCCCATTTTGCCGGTGTATCAGTAACTTCGGTCCTATTAGCTATTGTATTGCTAAAATAAAATAAATTATTGTAACATAACAGGAAAACAAGTGTAAAAAAAATTATCTGGAAGGTGTGGAATTACTAAAATCGGAGACCTGATAAAAAGAGACAAATTGATTGATGACAAAACCACCAATCTTGGCCTCCACAAAACCCATACCAGGATCAAGATGAATATTTCTCGAATAAGTAAAATAACAATAAGGTCAAACTAATTACCGATTATCTATAACAATAAGGTCAAACTAATTAACAATCTCTAGCATAACATTACCAGCTTAGCTGTGAAGGAAAATAACCAATCTCTAACATAATAACAGATGTGCTGTAAGTAACTAAGTGTATTGGTTATGATAGTCTGGGAATCACCTATATTGGTTCCAATATGTACTTTGCTCTCTATTTATACCTCATGGGTTTAAGAAGATGTAACTGGATAAGAGTTTTAGTAAAAGCATTATTTTGATTTTTGGCATCTGTCTTCCTATTTCTCTCTGCTTCTTTATTTCTGATTCTTCGTGGCATCTGAGCTAGGTGCTCACGTTTTTTCGGGCAATCCTGGATATCATTCAATTCCACCTTCTTCAAAATCTTATAATGAGGCCCTGAGTGGTCTATATTATAGCATACAGATTGACCCTCTATTTATGCAAAGAAGAGAACTTCTAGCAGTCAAATCAGGCATGCAGCACAAAATATTAACCATTCAGCTACAACAGGATAGAAATTACAAAATAGGAAAAGCATATCCGCAAAAATAACATTATTTGCATAGTGAACCAGTGTATTTATGATATACATATGGCAATAATATATAGCTTATTAAACAACATCCAATACAGAGAGTAGGAAGACATCCCTGTAGGTTAGAAAGTAGCAAACAGAAACATCCAGCATTACAGAAACTTCCTGAAAGCTACAGCAATATCAAATCCAACTAAATAGTAAGCAGGTTTAAAATTGGATTGGCAACAGCACATAAGTATCACTTTTTTGAAAAGATATTGACATAATCACATTCTTTCTCCCATTTAATCATCTATCATAAGCTTGGGAAGACCACTATTTGCTTTCTTGATAACAAACGTCCCCACTGATCAAGAATCTTTTTTCCGACAATCTACAGAAAATTTTAAGATTTCAAGGTAGAACAGAGGGTTGATCAAGTTTGAAATCAATTTTACTATAAATAATACTCAAGTATTCAAAAACTTACTGTTACAGAATGTGAGCCATCTAAGACTAGATTGCTTTAGATTCCAAGGGTGCTACTTCAACAAATCCTGCTATGAGCAATCTGCGCTCCAGTGAAAACTCTAATTCAAATAAATAAAAACAAAAGATTATTTTGTAATCTATTCAAAACAGCTCGATAAAGTAATCTACATTAATAATTCAACAGAAAATAAGAAATCCTGGAATTACTTGACCCAAGAGCTCGCTAGGTTGCAGAGATAGTCTGAACAACAATCTTTCCACTGGGCTTAAGAACTCTAATTATCTCCTCAAGCCACTTCTCATTAACTAGATCAGGTTTTTGACAGACGGAGATAATGACATCCAATGATGAGGACTAAATTGGCAACTCCCCTTCTGTCATAATATCACCATCGATTGTGTAACTTCACAGTTTAGAACTAAAACATATAAATTTTCCAAAAGAAAAAAAAAAGATAACAAAAGACAAAATATCATAGTTGAGACTGGCACCACTTAAGCTTTCCAACCATGATCAAATAAACAAAAAAAGCCCTGACGACAAAAAAATAAATAGATTTTCAAGCAAGAAATCAGCTAAGCTCATGGTGGCAAGAGAGACAGACGGATTAAATAATAAGCAAGAAAAATTATACTTCCTCTACATGAAGCACCAACAACCACGCTACCACGGAATAAGGAAGAAGCGGGTTGTGCAGCTTCAAGGGAGAGTATGGAGAAAGAGGGACAGGGCTTCCTTTCAACGAGAAAAAGAGAAGAATAACGAATGAGCCGAACTGTCAGAGAAGACGAACGAACAGAAGAGAAGGCGAACGAACAAACACCATGACCAAGGAACTAACACAAGAGAAGGGGGGGGGGGGGG
>JXCR01040426.1:104818-117625 GCA_002079205.1 Phalaenopsis hybrid cultivar
TGGAAGGGGGATTTGATGGGGCTTTTGCTTCTTTCACTCTTGTGAAGGTGTAGGATCAATTAATTTAGGATTTGGTGCTGTGTAGATGGAGATTGGATTTTGTCCTGGTTTCGGGCAGGAATTTGAGCTCAAAATTGGTTCTCTGTGGAGGAATTGAGAGGAGGAAATGGATTGGATTGAACTTAGGGACTCTTAGGGAAGCTTTCAGAGAGATTTGGAGGGCCTGGATTGGATTGCACTTAGGGATTCTTAGAGAAGCTCTGAGAGGGATTTGGAGGGCCCTTAATTGGATTGGACTTAGGGATTCTTAGAGAAGCTCTGAGAGGGATTTGGAGGGCCCTTGGTGAAGATTTTACCACCTTCTCCATGGCCGTGAGGGGTAGATTTTATAGAAAATGGCCAATGGGGAGCTTAGCTGGCTATTGAAGAGCTTAGCCCCACTGCTTAGGTGTCAAGCAGAGGGGTCCTCAGCTCAATTTGAGCTGAGGTGGNATTGAAGTTGAGAGAGAAATTGAAGAAACTAAAAAATATGAAGAAAATATTGCTAAAGAGATATAAAAACCTATCTCTTCAACAATGATCAATTTAGAAAAACCACCACCGTCATTTCCTCAGAGACTTAGACAATAAAAGTCTGATCTACAATTTTCTAAGTTTCTGGAGATATTTAAGAAAACTAAAAATTTTCTAAATTTTTGATCATCTTTTGGAAACTAAATAACTAAGAGACCATAAAAAGAAATATAAAAAATATTAAATATATCATTAATGACCTAAATTTTNAAAAACTAAAAATTTTAAATTTTTGATCATCTTTTGAAAACTAAATAACTAAGAGACCATAAAAAGAAATATAAAAAATATTAAATATATCATTAATGACCTAAATTTTAAATATAACAAGTTAAACATCCAAAATCATCACTCAAAATCTTCCTAAGTGGGTTTAAGAGGGTGATTTTAGTAAAAAAAAAATAGTTAGAACAATATATTTAAATCATGTGTGGTTAAATTATTATCTTTAATGTTTTAAATGATTGATCCATAAAAACTTCTATATTTAAATTCCCGTGAATCACATTTCTTCTAATTGAGTTGGCATTTTTTTTTGGAGGATAACAATAATAATAAGGAATATTTACATGCATACCACTCAACTTTTACATATTTATATATTTAATTCCTAAACTTTAATTTATATGTATATAGTTAAAATAATGATATTGTTGATACATGAAAGATTTGAGGGTTATAAAGTTAAAAAGTAAAGTTTAGATGTTAGATATGTAAATACATAAGAATTGAGTGGTATGTTTGTAAATAATAGGTCTATGGCTAGGGCCGTGAATTATGGAATATGTCTATGGCTAGGACTTCGAATTTAGCTCGATCGCGCTCGGAAATTGATTCAAATATTGGCTCGAATCGACATCGGACCAAAATAAATGAAATGAGCTACGAGCCACAATTTTGGATCGAGGTGACCCCTATCAATTCAAAATTGAATTATTAACAACTCTATTTATGTCAAGGCTAGAAATTTAACAAATTTAGCTAAAAATCGTTAATCATTTGAAATTTGATCTGAATTTTAGCTCAAATCAAGATCAGATCGAAGCTATGAACCTAACTTTTGAATTGGATTTTTTTTAAGCCGACTCCAACTCAATTAGGAATCAAATCTTTAACAATTCAAGCTATGCCTGACGAAAAAAATTTACGTACGTAAGATGTACACAATGTTGTGTACGTCAGAGATGTTATTTTTAGGGTATTTGGGGTTATATCTGCGTTATACCCCCTGTAACCTCCCTGTAAACTATCTGTAACCTACAAATATATGAAAATAGAAACACGAAACTTATTAGAACGTAGATATAGGTTATACATAAGTTACAGAAAATTTACAAGAGCATAACACATATATAAAGCTCCAGTAACCCCTGAATAACCTTGCTCACGTGGGATCTGTGTGAGAAAACTTCTGTATGAATGATTAAAAAAATAAAACAATGTAAAATAATGATGACTCACCATTTGTTACGCTTCAAGCAAAGGAACACTTTCTTCTTAATTTCGGCAATCTTTGCTTCCGGAGATTTGAACCGCTCTCTTGCATCCGACCAAGCTTTCTCGTCGTTTTCTTCTTCGTTATATTCGCACATCTTATGAACCAGAGCTGATAAATTCGTTTAATGGGGAAGAGGTCGTCGCCCCCATCGGAGATCGAGGTTAGGGTCCAGCCGAGGATTGGAGACAACACCATCCATCCCTTAGAGATGGGCTCTGCAGCGCCGTATCGGCAACCGTCTGAGGCGGAGGCGGGGAATTATTCCGGCGAGGTCATGCCGTTCCGGCGGTGGAGGCCGTGGATGGTGCCGGCTTTTGTTCTGGTGAATATCTTCCTGTTCGCGATCACGATGTTTGTGAATGACTGCCCTAAAAAGTCGTCATCGTGTGTTGCTTCCTTCCTCGGAAGATTCTCCTTCCAGCCCGTGAGGGAGAATCCCCTCCTCGGGCCTTCGTCAAATACGTGAGTGGTTCTTGATGTTTCTTAGAATGATATCCCTTTGATTTCTTAAGTTTTTTTTTTTTTTTATTGTTTGTGGATTGGATTTTGGGTATTCAGGGTTGTATGGTTTGCGGAGCTGCGAAGTGTCATCCTCTTGTATTTCAGTAATATCAATTACGTTCGAATAAGCACAGTCTTATGATTTCTTGGAGAATTGAGTGGATTGACAAGGTTTGAGGACATGACCTTTTAGGAGATTAGAATGATTGCCTTGGTCGAAACGTTGTGTGAATGAGTTTAGGTTAACTTTTTATTTTTGATTTACCAATTCGGAAGTGAGTCCTGATGGATTTCCTCTTGCTTTTCTTGCGATTTGGCTGAATAATGATTGAATATGTCTAAGGAGACAGATTTCCTTAACTGGTAATCCATTATTTTCTTCAGGATGCTATTATGGGTTGCAGATAGAGATCCTAGTTCTTTACTCCAAATGCTTTGAGTCTTGGATAGTCTTGGATAGAAACTTATCTAGATGCATTGATGGATCATAAGATGCCTTATGAAAACCATATGAGTATTTATTCATGGCATAGGGAATTCTCCACATCCAATTTTGCACTTGACATAAAATTAATCCACAAACCTAGAATATGCTGCTAATCTAGATTTAGGGCTCGTTTAGCGCTGCATTTTTCTCGCAGTGTGGACTGAAAATGCAAAAACACCCATTTGGTTATCATGTCGCGACGACGATTTAAAAATTTTCATTAAAATGTGGCCGCATGTTTGACCCCACAACCCGCGTTTTTCCTCTCTTGACCGCGAGCGTATTTATCCCGCGGCCCCTCTGCTCGTGTTACCCCTCTCTCTCGTCATTGCTCCGTCACCCGCGATTCTTCTCCCCTAGGTAGATACCTCCAGTGGATCTGTGGCCCCGGTGGCTATTTTCGGTTGTCAGTGAGTATTCCGACGACCCTTACATTCCTGTCCCTCTCCGGCTCTTTTCCTCTACTCAAATTTTGATGGTTTGTGCACTCTGTGCCTTGTGTGGTCGGTTTGATATATCATTTGAGGTGGTGGTTATTCTGTTGAGGTGTGTATTCTCTCATCCCCTCTCCCTTTTCTTCTTCGCCTCAGTTTCGTGGTTGTGTAGTGCTCTCTCTTCTTGATGTCTTCTTTGTTCTTTACCTCTCTTCTCTCTTCTTTGTGTAGTTGTGTGCACTATGCTAGTTTGTTTCATCTCTTAGCTCGGTTTTGGTGTTCTTTGTCTTTTCATTTTTGGTGGTTTTCGATTTGATATTTTCGGTTATGTGGTTTTGATGCTTTGCGGTGATCTTTGGATTTTTGGTGGTTTACCTTGTCAACAATGCTTCAGGTTCCAATGTATGTGGTATGTTCAATTTCTTTTGGTGCTCATGCTATGGGCAATTAGGATATCTTTATGAACTTTTATATTTCAGTGGAGAATTTGAAAATTTGATGAAATTTAGTGCTGGAATTTTTCGTGGTTTTTAGTTTTGATTGGTGCTTTGCGGTGATCTTTGGATTTTTGGTGCTTTACCATTTAGCAATGCTTCAAGTCCCTATATGCTGTTTGTTCAATTTCTCTTGGAGCTTATGCTATGGAGAATTCAAATATTTTTATGAACTTTGATATTTCAGTGGGGAATTTGAAAATTGTATGGAATTTGGTGTTAGAATTCAATGCTGGAATTCGGTGTTGAAATATTGGCTTGGATGTGTTGGTGTGGTTTGTGGTGTGTTGTGTTTTGTGGTGTGGAGGTTGTAGCATCATGTGATTTGTGGTGTGGAGGTTGTGGTAATGTGTGGTTTGTGGTTTGGTTTGTGGATGTGTTGTGTGATTTGGAGTTTGTGGTTTGTGGATGTGTGAATGTGTTGGTGTGATGTGGAGGTTATGGTGTGATGTGGTGTGTAGGTTGTGGTGTGGTTTATGGATGTGTTGGCGTGTGGTTTAGAGTGCGTGGTGTGGTGTGTGGATGTGTTGGTGTGGTTTGTAGTGTGGTTTGTGGTGTGGAGGTTGTGGTTTGGAGGCTGTGGTGTGGGGTGGTTTGTGGTGAGGAGATTGTGGTGTGGTGTGGAGGTTGTGGTTTAGAGGTTGTGTTGTAGAGTGGAGGTTGTGGTGTGGTGTGGTTTGGTTTTGTGTTGGTTAGTGGTTTTGAGTTTGTGGTTTGGTGTGTGGATGTGTTGGTGTGGTGTGTGGATCTGTTAGTATAGTGATGTCGAGGTTGTGGTGTGGTGTGGTTTGTGGTGAGGAGATTGTGGTGTGGTGTGGTGTGGGTTGTGGTGTGGAGGTTGTGGTGTGGAGATTGTGGTGTGTTATGGTTCGTGGATGTGTTTGTGTGTGGCTTGGAGTTTGTGGTGTGTGGATGTGTTGGTGTGGGTTTGTCGGTGTGGTGGTGCTGAGTGGATGTGTTGGTGTGGTGTGGAGGTGGTGTATGAGATTTGTGTGGTGTGGAGGTAGTGGTGTGTGGTGTGGAGGTGGTGGTGCAAGGTGATTGTGTATTGAGGTGGTGGTGGTGTGGTTTGTGGATGTTTTGATTTGTGGCTTGGAAGTTGTGGCGATAATATTGTGACCTTACGATTTTTCTTTGTTTTTCGATATTGTTGCATTTTTGTTTATGTTAATTTGGTTTTTCTTCCCAATAATACAATGGGGTTAAGGCCAAGAGGCTGGTTCACCCGCAATGTGGGACTAAGAAACAAAAGTAATATTTTGTGATTTTTGTCTTAAGGAGATCAATCTGAGAAATAGACTTACAACTTATTTCAACAATGAAGAGTGACAAAATATTATAAAAAAATCAAGAAAAGTACAAACAGAGAGTATGATAGGACCAACTAAAAAATAAGTAGGAACAACTTAAGAACTGAAAGAAATTGAAATTAAGGTCAACAGACTTGGAGTGAGATTTAGTGAAGCTAACGATTGATTCGTGTGGCCTGTTAGTCGATGTTGGTTGGTATCACATTTGAAACCTAACGAAGACAACCAAGTAATATTTTGTGACTTTTGTCTCGAGGAGATCAATCTGTGAAATAGACGTACAACTTATTTCAACAATGAAGGGTGACAAAATATTATCAAAAAATTCAAAAAAAGTATAAACAGAGTATGATAGGATCAATTAAAAAACAAGTAGAATCAGCTCAAGAACTGAAAGAAATTGAAATGAAGGTCAACGGACTTGGAGCGGGATCTGGTGAAACTAACGATTAATTGGAAGGCAATCGAGCTCCTTTTTTTTCGGTGCTGCGGTTTTTGAGTTTTTTCTGACTGACCTTTTTTGGTGATATGTATATGTNGTATAAACAGAGTATGATAGGATCAATTAAAAAACAAGTAAAATCAGCTCAAGAACTGAAAGAAATTGAAATGAAGGTCAACGGACTTGGAGTGGGATCTGGTGAAACTAACGATTAATTGGAAGGCAATTGAGCTCCTTTTTTTTCGGTGCTGCGGTTTTTGAGTTTTTTCTGACTGACTTTTTTTGGTGATATGTATATGTGATACACACAAGTTTAGCATTACGTGTGTTAAATGCAACCAAGAATCTTTTTTAAAAGGTCTGTTGTCCTCTTGTAGTGACAGATTCATTGGTTGGTATATCGAGTTCTCTGAGACTTCATGCGTGCACAAAACTATAATTAATTATTTATTTTATCAATTTCAACTTGTGTTATGACTAATAAATTATCTTTTAAAACATTCAAGAAAGATGAGCTTGAGGATTTATGATACCTCTCTAGGATTGCNCTGTTGTCTTCTTGTAGTGACAGATTCATTGGTTGGTATATCGAGTTCTCTGAGACTTCATGCCTGCACAAAACTATAATTAATTATTTATTTTATCAATTTCAACTTGTGTTATGACTAATGAATTATCTTTTAAAACATTCAAGAAAGATGAGCTTGAGGATTTATGATACCTCTCTAGGATTGCTGTGCCCCTGTGGACTTCAGAGTTCCCCGCTGACGTCACATTAGCCACATAGCTACGGGAGACAAATCTACAAGTGCCCGCGAATAATCACGAAGAGCCATGACTTTTTCCGGTGGGCGGATATGTTGGAAAGTTCCACCGCCGAGAGTGATCGGACATGGAGAGTATATTTAGAGAAAGACCTAGCCCGTGACATAAGCTGTCTGCATTTTTAAAATAATATTATCATATTATTAAATATTATTTAATAATTTTTTTCTNATTCCACCGCCGAGAGTGATCGGACATGGAGAGTATATTTAGAGAAAGACCTAGCTCGTGACATAAGCTGTCTGCATTTTTAAAATAATATTATCATATTATTAAATATTATTTAATAATTTTTTTCTTTATTTTAGTAATCATGATACTCGCCGTTAAGTGAGATTTACATCTTATTTTATGTTATATTTTGAAGTGAATTTTTATTTATAAAGTATCAAATATATTGCTATGATAGTTCTGCTGCAAACAATATTACTATACATGGACAGAACGATCATTTGTCCAGAAACAGTTATGACACAGTTGTTTCTAAATTGCAAAAAACAAACCCTCAACCAGATTATCTGCAACAACTTCTGCGCAACAGTTTCTTGTGACAGTTGCAGCTTAATAATAAACTGTCGTGCAACAGTTGTTAAGTTGTTNGCACAGTTGTTTCCAAATTGCAAAAAACAAACCCTCAACCAGATTATCTGCAACAGCTTCTGCGCAACAGTTTCTTGTGACAGTTGCAGCTTAATAATAAACTGTCGTGCAACAGTTGTTAAGTTGTTATGCAATGCCAAGCTGCGGTGCAAAAATTGTTGTTGATATATTGACTGTCTGTTTATTTTTGCAGTTTGAAAATAACTGCGCTGCAGCTGTTTCTGAATAAATGACCATTCTGCCCCTGTACAGTAATGCTGTTTGCAACAGATCTATTTATACCAACACATTTTATACTTTAAATACAAATATCCAGTGCACAATATTACAAAATAAAGATAGACATATCACTTAACAATGAGTAACATGACTGCCAAAAATTAAGAAACAGACTTTTAAACCAACAATTAATATTATGATAATATTATTTTTAANCATCACTTAACAATGAGTAACATGACTGCCAAAAATTAAGAAACAGGCTTTTAAACCAACAATTAATATTATGATAATATTATTTTTAAAATGTAGACGGTATATATGAGCTAAGCCGTCCTCCATGGATGCTCTTCATGTCTATTCACTCTTGGTGGTGAAAATTTAGCCTATTTGCCCACTGAAAATAGTCACAGTTTTTCGTGATTTTCCGTGAGCACTAGTGAAATTGTCTCCCGTAACTATGTGGTTGATGTGAAGTGAGCAGACAACATTGCCGTCCACAACAGCGATGCAATCCTTTGAAGGTATCATAAATTTTCGAGCTCATATTTCCTGAAGGCTTAATGAAACATACCTTTAGACATATCACAAGTAAAATTTGATAACATAAATAATTAAGGTTTTATGCAGCTGTGAGGTCTTACAGAACTCAGTATTTAAACCAACGAATCTGTTGCTACAAAAAGACAACATACCTTATGAAAAAAAGGTCCTTGGTTGTCCTTAACCCGTGCAATACCAAACTTATGTGTCACATAGGCATATCACAAAAAAAGACCGTCCAGAAGAATCTCAAAAACTGTAGTACCAAAAAAAGGAGACAAACTTAGTTGCCTTCGCTATGAATTCACATGTGATGCCAACCAATAGTGGCATAAAGGCCAACCAAAAGAACCCATAAGATCAAACGTCTCATCATAGACCTCCAAAACAAAAAAAACTAAAAAAAAGAAAAAAAAAACGTACAACTTCAAAAATCAAAACAATTGATATCAAATGCATAAGGAACTGAAATAAGTATGAACTGTATAAAATACTGATACAATATACAATAAATGTCTTCAACAATCATTATAATTAACAAAAATAAAAACTAACATTCTCTCCAATCACCCTCTATCGCATCCGTAATTTGTTCACTCAACTCTGCTATCTCACTTGCACCTTCTCCATCTTGAGTGCAGATCTCAGAGACATCATTTTCGGCCTGTGACAAAGACTGTCCAAGACAGTACTCATATCCCTCGACAGGGACATGTGCATGATCCCCGTTCGCCTTACGAAAGTCAATGATATTGCGGAAAGGATGTTGTCGTATATAATTGTAGCAATCACAATCTGCTACTGTTTGAGAAATGGTTAAGATGACAAACACGAAGTATAACCCATTTTTTTTCCAAACATAAAAAAATCCTCTCAATGACACTTCCTAAGGGGGAATATATTTTTTTGAACATTTTTTTCTTGTCCTGCGTGACATTGCTGGCCCGCTCAAAATTAGATACGTGATATCTCGTATCAGGATAAAGCTTGAGATACCCCTATTGTAACTGATAATTAATATCGATCAAATAATATTTTATTGATGTGAATTGAATGATTAATGTTGATGGAAAAAAGAATTAGTAGAGAAGAGTCTTCAGCGAAATTGTGGGTGGATGTGAGAAGTTTTATTTGTTATTTCGTGTTGTCGATTTGAAAATTCGACTGTTATGTGCAATGTTCTCATAACTGGACGTGACAAAAATGAAACACATGTTTAAATCGCATACCGCCACGACATTCTGCGTCGGGGACCCATAATGACTGATGAATGTGATCTTCTCATTATTTGAAACACGTGCATCAATGTGTGTTTCATCGATTGCTCCAATAAAATTCTAGAAAGATAACGAAGAGTTACATAATTACGATGTTCATGTGAAATTGAATGTAAAAAATTGTAGAAATTACGTTAAACTATGACATATACTGCGCATCGTACAAAATTTCTTAATATCCGTTCGAATGTAGGATCTATTGGTTTTATGATTTGTAAAGAAAAAGTGACAAGTGCATTCAACCATTTTGAGAAGTATCTACAAATCATTTTGGAAAAGTGTAAAAATTGTCCATAGCTCGCCACATTAATTCATTCTACGATAATATATAGAGGGTTATTGCTAACATCCCTCGTGAAATTGTCTTGGATGAACAATGAAGTTCATGATTTCTGTGTAGTTCCTCAAATAGATCGGTGAATACTGCTTGTGTCATGCAGAACATATTTTTAAATCTCATTGGGTGACTCACAAGCAACTTCCCAATCCATTTTTCGTCCATATAAGATGATGTCATACAAGGGGATCGCTCTATGCACGAGTTCTAATAATCGTATATCAAGCATATTGCAGCTGCAACTCTTCTTCTGAGTTTTTCTATAGTTGCATCCATGTATTTCAGCATCGACATGACTAACACATAAGCATCAATGAATTAGCTACAGTCATATAAAATTATGAACAAAACCAACTTAAGCAAATAACATTACAAAAGTAAATAAAAAATATAACGAGAAATGAAAAATTCTCAAGTAAAATGACATGTGAAACAACATAAATATCCAAAACAGTATGAAAACCATAAACAAATAAAAATGTCCAAAGTAAATAAACAAATAACAAATATGAAATGTCCCACAAGATTCTAATAAAAAAAAGTGTCTTTCAAACGTCACTGCTTCCATGAAAATAACATAGGTAAGCTACCCTACGATCAATAGTCATCATTATGAATAACTCTCTTCGGATCGAATCTTCAAATAACTTCATATAAAATAAATACAGCAACATGTCTTTGTAAATTTCTAGAGTTTTTTCCGGAATTCACATAACCTACTGGACAGCAGTTGCTTGTGATGAACTCGGGTCATTGGTGTATGAAGCCACTAACTGTGATATATGTCTTCTAAGAAAAACAACTCCTTATATATTTTTTTTGTCAATCTGGGGATGCTTTGATTGACTCGTGGACTCAACTTCTTGAAGGTTCGGGCTAGGGTCTTCATTGGAATCTCTTTTTTGATTAGCTCCAAAATTTTCAGAGATGCCGCCAAACTCTGTCTCACTGAGGGCACATGCATTGTTACCCATTGCCGCGACACTTCCAAACATACGATCCAACTTCTCCTGCAGTTCATGATCGATTCTACTGTATTAAAATTTTTTTGCAGTAGACACTACCTACAAATTCATATAACATGTTAGTTTTGAAAATAATTTAAAATTCGACAAAAACAGGGAACATTTAAAAAATGCTCATCACTAGTTTCTCTGCCCACCACTCATCGAAAGCATCAATCGTTCGCTTTACCGGATCCCACCCCAAGCCCATTGATTATCGCTTCAATTCCTTACAATTTTTCTATCATTCTTTAGTTGATCTCACTTATTTTTTAATTGCATTATGTTATACTCTCTGTCTGTAATTTCTTTGAATTTTTTAATAATATTTTGTCACTCTTCCTTGTTGCAATGGTTGTCGACATTTTTCCTGTTCAACCTCTTTGAGGCAAATGTTGTAAAATATTATCTTTGTATCCTTATTCCACATCACAAGTGAACCAACCTCTTTGCTCTTAACCATTGTGATACTCGAATGAAAAAAATATTAGCATAAACCCTGAGAGCTACAAAAAAAGAATGCCACAAATCATCAGTAATGCCTTTCCACACAAAAACACATCTACTATCACCAACACTAACAAACAAACACATCCACACACTAACAAACAAACACATCCACCACCACCTCACCCGCAAACAAACACATCCGCTACCTCACCCACAAACAAACACATCCACTACCTCACCCACGTACAAACACATCTACTATTACCAACACCCACACACAAACACGTACACCATCACCAACAAACAAACACATCCACCACTATGTTACCCACAAACAAACACATCCATCACCTCACCCACATACCAACACACACACACACACCAACAACACTAAACACCTCAACCAAAATTCGGGAAAACACCTACACACACCTGCAAATCCACAGTCATCACACCACCATATGTGTTTCGAATGTTCAAATGCGAAAATCAACAGCACTGAACGTATCACAACCAAAGTATAAAGCATTTGTATGATGCAAACCGAGCATCATAAAATATAAAGCCANTTGCAAATCCACAGTCATCACACCACCATATGTGTTTCGAATGTTCAAATGCGAAAATCAACACCACTGAACGTATCACAACCAAAGTATAAAGCATTTGTATGATGCAAACCGAGCATCATAAAATATAAAGCCACATAACCGAGCAATCTTAAAGATGGATGCAACATAAAGTATAAACATCAAATCAAGCATCATGGATGCAACCTGAAGCATCAAACCGAGAACATTGCTCAAACGTCCCGCGATCGTAGAATCCAAATAGCCCAAACCACGGTCCTAGACTACACCGCAGTAAAACCGCCGACCCAACCGGCCTAATAAGCTATTATTTTTTGGTGGAAGGGATTGGCTTTAGTNTTGCAACCTGAAGCATCAAACCGAGAACATTGCTCAAACGTCCCGCGACCGTAGAATCCAAATAGCCCAAACCACGGTCCTAGACTGCACCGCAGTAAAACCGCCGACCCAACCGGCCTAATAAGCTATTATTTTTTGGTGGAAGGGATTGGCTTTAGTTTTTTTCTTTTTTTTTCAACTCCTTTCCATGAACATTGCTCATCGTCCATAAGTTTCAGCCATTGTATTAATGCATGTATTTAATTTATTTGGAGCTATTAGAGCGGGATCCACTTTTTAAGGAATATGAGTTGAACCAATAACAAGAATCTTTCTAGTGGAACATCTTTCACAATCCCTGGAGGGATAGTTTTCTAATAGATTGATAGATAAGTAATTTGACTCATATGCAATTCATGAATGTTTGGAATTCATATTATTCAATGAGACATTGCTTGTGCTAATTCGAATTAAAAGTTGATATTAGATTGATCTATTTTTGTCATCATATACATAGTTAACATATTCGTNATTTCTAGTGGAACATCTTTCACAATCCCTGGAGGGATAATTTTCTAATAGATTGATAGATAAGTAATTTGACTCATATGCAATTCATGAATGTTTGGAATCCATATTATTCAATGAGACATTGCTTTTGCTAATTCGAATTAAAAGTTGATATTAGATTGATCTATTTTTGTCATCATATACATAGTTAACATATTCGTCATAGTTAGCAGCTCCGTATAAGGCTGTCAAGGCGGCTTGTTGTTCGCGAACAACTCGTGTTCGGCTCGCTCGCTAAGTTAGCAAGCCGAACAAGAATAAAAATTTGTTCGTTCGCGTTCAACTCGAAATAATACTCATCAATTATATATATATATATATATATATATATATAT
>JXCR01040457.1:4799-23373 GCA_002079205.1 Phalaenopsis hybrid cultivar
ACCCAGGGTCAATCCTAAAGCCAAGTAATCCTATAGGGACTCTTCTTGAATTCTCTTATAATGATCTTTGACCCTAAAGCCAAGTAATTCTATAGGGATTTTTCTTGAATTCTCTTATAATGATCTTATCACCCTAGTTCCAAGTCAACACCCAGGGTCAACCTTAAAGCCAAGTAATCCTATAGGGATTCTTCTTGAATTCTCTTATAATGATCTTACCTACTAATACTAGAGTTTAAGATCATTATGTGGAATTTCAAGTTGAG
Organism: Phalaenopsis hybrid cultivar; assembly: GCA_002079205.1. Taxonomy (NCBI): domain Eukaryota; kingdom Viridiplantae; phylum Streptophyta; class Magnoliopsida; order Asparagales; family Orchidaceae; genus Phalaenopsis; species Phalaenopsis hybrid cultivar. The sequence continues at coordinate 5,066 of JXCR01040457.1, forward strand.
TAAAAAGAAGAGTTTTGAATTTCTAATGGTGGGGGTACCTTTTCTAATTTTCTAAGACTAGTCAATAGGAAAGTCCTATGGCTAGACCTAGGCTACTAAAGAAGTTTTCTAGACCTCAACCAAAAGTGAGGTCAACAGGTCAGAACAAGTAAGGGTTAGGTGGGTAACAAAAGTAAGGAGGTAGTGTTTCTGCCAGTGGTCATTAACTAACATTCTGTCCAGTTTTTCCCATAGAAGACCCCTCTTTCAAGTGAACTTAGGACCCTGGAACCCCAAGTCAAACAAACCAGCCTGATGTATTTGATCATTAAAATAGGTCAGTTTAGACAGGTTGGGAGGTCTCCCTCCAGACTTCTCAGCTGCATTAGAGATGCAATTAAAATCTCCACCCATAATCCAAGGAGAGTTCATGCTTTTGCTGATGAGATGTAAGCCTTCCCATAATTCCTCTCTGTCAACCTTCAAACTGTCAGCATAAACAAAAGTAGCATACTTCAAATGTCCTTGTACAAGCAGTGAAAGATGTATGAACTGCTGATGGTCCATAATAATGCTCCACCGAATTTCTTTTCTACAAAAGAAACAAACTTTGTTATTTTTGTTAGCATAATGAGAGAAACCAGAGAAACTTTGGATAATTCTCTGAGAGTTATGTTGAACCAAAGGTTCAAGTATAGCAAAGCACCACAAATTGTGTTTTTTATTGAGATAAATCAGTTTTTTTAAAAACTAAGGATGGGCAATGCCTCTGATATTCCAACAAAGCATTTTAATCATTGGGGGGATTATTATGGGGGGAAGGCTGAGATCTTGATCTGGTCCTTCTTCTAGAAGGGGGAGGTCCCCCCATTTTCAAAGTTTCTGTGAACCAAATATTGCCCTTTCTTAATTTCTGTACTTCAGACTGAACCTTCTTCTTCTTTTTGGATTTTTTTGTTTGTCATTCCTCTTCTAATAGGTGTTTCATCTCAGCTATATCATTCTTCTGAGGAGTTTCTATTACAAGAGTAGTTTTCTGGTTGGTCTCCTTGGGTTGCACCACCTCATCTAAAGGGACAGATAGGGGTGTTTGAATATTTACCTGGTTCACCTCCTCCCTAAAAAATTTGGGGGATTTGTGGAGCCAAAAGGAGCAGTAGTGCTTTTGGGTGTATCCAACATGTCTTCCAAATTCCCAGTTGGAGGGGGGTCAACACCACCTAAAAATTTTAGGGGAATAGGCTGGGTATACCTTCCCTAATTTACCACAGTCTTCTTTGGGGGAGGGTGAAGCCTGAAACATCTATCCTTGGTGTGTCCAAAAATCCTACANATGGTATATATATTATCTCTAAATTTCCTAATTTATCCAAACTATTTAATTTAGCTGTTATCTTCCCCTGCAACGACGCCAAAAACTTAATCTGATCTTTTTTTTTCGATAGATTGTGTAAAATTTAAATAAGTAAAATCAATTAATATTCAGATTCTATGCAAGTATATGTATCATTATTAAGTAATAATGGACTTTCTATTTAAGCCCCAAATATTGATCCCACGGGGAAGGTTTAAATTGGAAATGATAAATTTGCTAGGAAATTCACCAGAAAGTCAATTGAAATCACTGTCACTAATTTCAATTGTTGAGTGATAATCAAAATTAAATTTCTAAATTATTATCAAATCAAAAATACAAAGTTTAAAACAGTAAATACTAATCAATTAACTATGTTTATGTAACAAAGATTTTTATGTGAAAAAGCATCTTTCCCACTACAATGAAGCTATGGTAAAATGAGATGAGATAAATGTTCATAATATGTATTGTGCCAAATAGGAGCAATTTTAATTCTCTACCCTGATAGAGTGCATAAAAAAATCATTGACTAATCTCAGTGTTTAGTCCCTAAATTCGTGGCTAGGCTAGGAGGATACCGACTCCCACTACATAGCTCCCACTTCCCTTCACTTGAAGGCTAGCTCTCACTTCAGTTTTTAAAAAATAAGACCAAATTGAAGATTTTAGTCTGTCACCCTAAAGGTTCTGCATTCTACACCCAAAAAAAAATATTTTCTTATTTATTTGCACTTAATTCCATGAACAATGTTCTCATGCATGGAATCAAATGTGATCCTCACTCTGTAGTAGAACTCATACTCCATTTCCCGGATCATATGTTTCACAACACATTTTAATAATTTAATTGGCCAGATTGAAAAGTAAATTAAGTTCGGAGTTGAAAAATCATCACAATTTTTTTTACATTTTAATATTTGCACATCCATATTATCTCTTCATTTCACCATATCTCAGAGTAGAGAGAAAGACAGAGGGAACTACCCATACTTCATGAGAAAGAAATAACAAAACATAAATTTCATATATAAAAGAAATTTCATACAACACTGATAAATAAACAATATTTATCTGAAAACTCTTTCTCAAAGCAAATCCTTTGTAGCCTTTCCTTAAAAATGCAGGAAGAATATATCTCTCACTTTTCTCCTTCTCTAACACTCTTACAAAAAGTTTCACACTAAATCTCACCTCAAAAACTGTAAACTATGAAAGCAAAATAAAAATTGACTCCAATATGGTAGTGGAATGGAATGATGTGGCGTGAAAAATGAATGTAGAGGAGTGAAAAAACATAGAGGAGCACTTTTTTTGATGAAATTCGACCGCAAATAGAGCCCAAGGTTGGTTCTCCAAGAAGTGCCTCCAAAAAGTCTTCAAAAAATCATCCAAATACATAAAAAATTCTAGAAACGAGGTCTGCACCACCTTTGGCGCTAAGTAAAAATCTTCAGCCTTAAGTTGTTCTGTGCCATCAGCGCTGCCGGCGCTGAGCATTTCTTCAAAAACGTAATTTTCACTCCAAATTTCATCCTTTTTTCTTTCTTTTCTGCCTTAAGCCCTAAAAATCAACAACATGCAAGAAAACAATGATGTAACCCTGTATGAAAACCACAACTGCTAGGATAGACACCAAATCAAAACCAAAATAAAAATAAAATCAACCAAGATAAAATTCACCGCTACAACATTCAAAATATGAAACAACTCAAAATTTAATCACAAACATCACCAAAAAAATAATTGCAACAAAATTAAGATATCTATCTCAGATGATTGAGAATCCATCAGAGGAGGTAACCTACAGTTGCTAACGAGGTTTCCCACGGTCTAAGTGAAAGTATGGAATTATNCAAAAATTCTAGAAACGAGGTCTGCACCACCTTTGGCGCCTTTGGCGCTAAGTAAAAATCTTCAGCCTTAAGTTGTTCTGTGCCATCAGCGCTGCCGGCGCTGAGCATTTCTTCAAAAACGTAATTTTCACTCCAAAATTCATCCTTTTTTCTTTCTTTTCTACCTTAAGCCCTAAAAATCAACAACATGCAAGAAAAAAATGATGTAACTCTGTATGAAAACCACAACTGCTAGGATAGCCACCAAACCAAAACCAAAATAAAAATAAAATCAACCAAGATAAAATTCACCGCTACAACATTCAAAATATGAAACAACTCAAAATTTAATCATAAACATCACCAAAAAAATAATTGCAACAAAATTAAGATATCTATATCAGATGATTGGGAATCCATCAGAGGAGGTAACCTACAGTTGCTAACGAGGTTTCCCACGGTCTAAGTGAAAGTATGGAATTATTAAGTTGAGTTTAGTAAATTCATTTGGGCTAAGTGAATCCATAAGAAAATAGTGGTACCAGAATGAGGAAACCATAGGATCCTAACTGGTGTTGCTCTAATAAACTTTAATATGCCTTATAATATTTAAATAACCATAACCATAGGGGCATCTGATTTGACATTATAACCTGACACGTTAGAAAACTGAAACTTGTCATGACAAGGAGCTTGGAGCTAGCGTTGTGGGCAGCACGGCTATCTCCAACAACATATCTTTCCTTAGAATTAAATAATAAAACCATAGGATTTCGAGATTGTTTGCTTATGCAACATAAATCCTAACATTATCTTTAGGCCTTTGCACAATCACGCTATGCGATATAAGACCTAACTCATCTTAGGGTTCTGAGGTTGTCGTTCGTCGTGACCTAAACCCTCACATCTTTCAGGCTATTTGTGTGATGGTTTTACATAAATGTAAGCCGTAAATTAATAAAATTGGCTGGATGAAATATTTAAACAATTTCTTCGCAAATTCAAAGCCAAACATAGGATATACAAGGAATTCACCGAGGTTATCATCCGGATCCATGACATCCCTTAGTCTCTCTCTTCCTTTAGATTCCAATAAATGTTTCGAATTTGAGTCATGCCCATTTCACACCCCTTCATCCGATCTCATTGAAAAGTCCTATCCTTTGACCTCTTTGAAGATAATATTCTCTGATTTTTATCGAGAGTTTTCTTAGGTGACTTTGGTTATCTAAGATGTAATTAACTATAGGGGCTTTGGCCTTATAGGAAGCTTTTCTAAACCCAGCTTAATATAAACCCCATTTAATTCTTCGTATTAAATAAGGGAACTTGTCGATAAATAAAAATGGTTTTGCAGACCAAACGAATGTCATATATTTCTTAATTTCTTTGTTCGAGCCTCTCCCTCAAGTCTTGTGTTTATCCCCGGGATAGATACAGGGTTTGAGGTATAATGCTCCTTCATTTAAATTATGAAAAATATGGGGTCAATTTGATTTCATACTTTTCTAAAACTATATATATATATATATATATAGACATGATGGTGGCGACTGGACCTAGCTGTGCTTTGCTAGGGTTTTGGTTGTGATGGATCTGCTTGGAGGTGCTGTGGAGCTGGGTAAAGGAGCTAGTTTTCTCTTCAAAGGGTCTCTGTGGGTTGTGGAGTTTGATTGGGGTTTGTCCGGGAAGACTTCTTTTGAACCTTTGGTACTGTTCTATTGCTTTACTGAAGTAGCTAGCTGTTTTCTGCTTCATCAGCTTGGGGTTTTGGCTTTGGACTGGCTTTGTCTTTTTCATCCTTTTGCTGGTATTTTTGTTTCTTGCTCTTCTTGTTTCTTGGGGTTCTGCTGCTGTTTCTCCCACTAGCTGAGCTCTGGTTCTTAGCTGGTTGGGGCTTTTATAATCCCTAGTTTTCCCCCTTGGTTTTTTGACCAGTGTTCTCAATGGCCTACCCCATTGATGTGGAAACTAATGCCCAATGNCTGCTCTTCTTGTTTCTTGGGGTTCTGCTGCTGTTTCTCCCACTAGCTGAGCTCTGGTTCTTCGTTGGTTGGGGCTTTTATAATCCCTGGTTTTCCCCCTTGGTTTTTTGACCAGTGTTCTCAATGGCCTACCCCATTGATGTGGAAACTAATGCCCAATGGACCAAGGCTACTTTTTCTGAAGTTGTTGGAAGTGGTTTTGATATACCTAAATCCTTTGATCATTTAGTTTTCCCACAATGTCTTCATGATGCTGCTACTGCGAGGGGGCTTTGCCCTTTTGTCAATCCCTTAGGATTGAAAGAAGGGGAACCTACCATCATCTTCTCTTCACAGGAAATTAATGAGCTCAATGAAACAATTAAGTTTACTCTTGTTGGTAAATTTCAGTATTGTCATTCTAGGATGGACTTGGTAAGGAAGTTTTTTGAGGATTTGAAACTCACAGGAGCATGGAGGCTGGGATTAATAGATGGAAGGCATCTGTTAATTTCTTTATTTAATGAAGAAGNCGAGGGGGCTTTGCCCTTTTGTCAATCCCTTAGGATTGAAAGAAGGGGAACCTACCATCATCTTCTCTTCACAGGAAATTAATGAGCTCATTGAAACAATTAAGTTTACTCTTGTTGGTAAATTTCAGTATTGTCATTCTAAGATGGACTTGGTAAGGAAGTTTTTTGAGGATTTGAACTCACAGGAGCATGGAGGCTGGGATTAATAGATGGAAGGCATCTGTTAATTTCTTTATTTAATGAAGAAGATTATGCAAGAGTTTTTGTATAACAAACTTTGATCATTAATGGAGTTCCAATGAAATTGATGAAGTGGACACCTGGGTTTGATCTTACAAAGGAACCTCCTGTTGTTCCAATGTATTTCAAATTCCTTAACCTACCTATTCAGTATTTCTATCAAAATGTGCTTTTCAGCATCAGTAGAGTGCTCGGTTGTCCCCTGAAAATTGATGCTCCTACTTATAATGTGGCTAGACCAGATGGTGCTAGAGTCCTGGTAGAAAGGGGCATTACCTTGCCTAATATTGAATGGGTATGGATTGGAACTACTGATAAAGGTTTCTGGCAGAAGATAGTTGAGGAACAAAAACTTGTCTATTGCCAACATTGTAAAATGTTTGGACATAATGTGGAGAGGTGTTATAGACTTCATCCACCATCTAAAAGAAGAACTTATGGGGAGAGAATTACTACTTCCAGGCTAGTAGAGACAACTGTTATAGAATTGGCTGGGAGAGCTGATGCTGCTGTTGCTGATGCAGATAATAAAATTGGGAATGTGCCCAATAGTAATGTTGGGGAGCAGGAGGAAGCTATCTAAATTAACAATAATTTTAGGGGAAATGTAATACAAGATGAAAACTTATTAAGCATTAACCCAACTAGGGTTTAAGACCATACAATTAACAGTTTGACATATATTTTAATTGAAGATTGGCAAGTTCAAAGAAGTAATAAGAAGAAAAAAGACAAGTCTGATATTAAACAGCCTATGGAGGGCCCATCTGCTGTGGATCACCATCTTAGGACTAGGGGAAAGGGAGGACCTTCTTTCAATGATAAAGTTTCTAGTTTGGAAAATTAGGGGTATTGCTCACCCCTCTTCTCTCAAGAGATTAAAAAATCTGGTGAGAGTTCATAAAGTGCGGTGTTTTTCCATTCTAGAACCATTGGTTACTAAAAATTCGAAAAAAATTCAGAAAAAGTTCCCTCAATTTGCTCATTTCTCTAATTATAATAATAAAATTTGGCTCTTTGCTAGAGCTGAACTTCAGTGGTCAGTTTTGATAAATCATTCCCAATTTATTCACATCCAATTCTATATTGGAGCTCAAGTTGGCTATGCCACCTTCATCTATGCTAGTAGTCTTGCTAATAATGAAGCCACTTTATGGTCTGATTTAACTCTAATTGGGAAATCTGTGAAATCCTTTTGGATTTTTGGAAGGGGGGGGGGGGCTTAAATTGTATTTCCTCTCGTAATGAAAGAAGAGGTGGTAGACCGCCTACTGTTTCTGCCATGAATAGATTCAATGATTTTCTTTCTGAGGCTGAATTATTTGATTTGGGTTATCAAGGTCCTGATTTCACTTGGAGAAGGGGTTCTATGTGGGAAAGGCTAGATAGAATGTAAGGTAACTCTAAATGGGTTCAAACCTTTCCCTTTACTATCATTTCTCATCTGGCTATGGCAAGTTCTAACCATAGGCCTCTTTTGTGCACTATCCGAAATGCTGAAAGCCCCAATAGAGCTCCATTCAAATTCCACAATATGTGGACTCTACATCCTAAATTTTTTGAAGAAGTTGATAATCTTTGGAGGTCTGAAGGAAAAACTAATCCCTGGAAAAATCTGTGGAAACTCCAGAAGAAGGTGGCAGCACATCTGAAGAAGTGGAATTGAGACACATTTGGCAATATCTATGAGAACTTGATCAATGCCCAAAGTAAAGTTCTTAACATGGAAAAGACTTTCCAAAGGGGTTTGAACTCTAAAGCTGACCTTCATAAAGCTAGTGAAGAGCTGCTAATGCAAATCAACTATACTGAATGTTTTCTGAAGCAGAAGGCTGCTGTTATAAGATTTTTTGAGGGAGATAGGAACACAAGATGCTTGCATTAACTTTAGAAGGAAAAATAACATGATTTTATTTATCCAGGATTCTGCTGATAAGTTATTATCTGATGCTAAGACTATTGAGCAAGATGTTGTAGATTACTTCCAAAATATCTTTAAGGGGCAGTCAACTTCTAGAGCTAAGATCAAGATGGAACTCTTCTCTGATTGCAATGAATATGTACAAAGTTTAGATCTAAATAATATTCCCTTGGAAGGAGAAATTAAAGCTGCCTTGGACTCTATTGATGACCATAAGGTGGCTGGCCATGATGGCTTCACTGCAAAATTTTATAAGGCTACTTGGAATATCATTTGTGGGGAGTTTGTTGATGCAGTGCAAAGTTTCTTTAAAGTTATTGATTTCCATAGATACTTTACAGCTTCCACTATAACTTTGATTCCCAAAAATTCCAGCAGGGTAGAGTGGGGTGATTTCAGACTTATCAGCCTAACAAATGCCACTTCTAAAGTAATCAGCAAGATTATTAGCACTAGGCTTCAACCTCACTTCAGCAGCTTATCAACAATAATCAGGTGTCTTTTGTGAAAGGCAAGCAAATCTCTGATAACATTCTATTAGCACAGAAGCTGTTGCTGGACCTTGATAGAAAATGTAGAGGCAACAATCTCATTTTGAAATTAGATATCCAAAAGGCATATGATACAATTAACTGGAATTTTATCTTGGCTACCTTAAATGCTAGGGGTTTCTCTGGGGCTTTTATCAATCTGATTAGAAGATGGCTTGTTTGCAACAACCACTCTATCTTACTTAATGGCAAGAGCCAAGGTTTCTTCAAGGCTACTAGGGGAATTAAATAAGGAGATCCTTTGTCACCAGCTATCTTTATTAGTGCTATGGATTATCTTTCTAGGCTTCTAAATCAAATGTTTGCCTCTTCTCCTCATTTGACCTATCAGCACAGATCCAACATTGGTGTGAGTCATTTGTCCTATGCAGATGATATTATTATTTTCTCAAAGGCTACTAAGAATGCTATGAAGTCTCTCTATCAAGGACTTAAGCACTTTCAAAGAACACCTGGTTTGCATCTTAACAAACAAAAATGTCAAATTTTCACTAGCTCACACACTCTTCCACAGATTAAGAAATGGATTGCACAACACACTGGGTTTAGCATGGCTTCTCTACCAATCAACTATCTTGGTGTCCAATTAATTAAAGGGAGAACCAAGCAAACTCAATTCAATGGTGTTATTGATCAAATTCAGAAACAGCTGCACTGTTTGACCAATTACTTCATCTCAAATGGAGGTAGGATCACCCTCCTTAAAAGCATCTTAACTTCCATTCCTATGCTCTTCAGATGTTCATCATGAAGAAGGGGACTCAAATAAGGCTAGGTAGAATTTTTAATAAATTTATGTGGGCTAAACAAAAAAAAAAAACAGTTTCATTGTTTAGCTTGGCAAAAACTTTGTAAGCCTGTACATGCAGGTGGTTTACGCTTTAAAGATTTTTAGCATCTCTGTTTTATTAATCTTTGTAAACTATGGATAAAGTTTAGAGCCCAAGATAGTCTTTGGGCAATGTTTATGAAAGGGAAGTACTACAGGGTAGTACATCCTAACCTGACTAAGAAGAAAGTAGGTGATTCCAGGCTTTGGACTAAACTACTGGAAGTCAGACATCAAGCTGAGGATCTATTTATTTGGGAGCTTGGAGAAGGGCAAGTAAATTTCTGGCTAGATAAATGGGTTTGGAATGGGGAGAGACTAGACAACTCCAATCCAAACTATGTGACAAAGGTGAAGAAATTCTGTACAGAAAATCAATGGAATTGCAATCTGCTGGCTACCATTTTAACTGAAGAGCGGATGTATTGGGTTAAGAAAACTAAAATCAATTTTGCACAAAAAGATAGAATCATTACTAAACAGGCTCCCTCACAAAAAATATCAGCTTACATTTTCCAAAAATTATATCAATGGCAACCTGTCATGTTGGGGAAAATTATTTGGGGAAAGTGGTTAACACCTTTCATATCCTTTTTCTGCTGGAGGCTTTGGAAATCATTACTACCTAGTGATAATATTTTGAAGATGAAAAGGCTTAGGGGACCTTCATGTTGCTGGCTGTGCAGTGAGGCAGAAGAAAGTTTGGAACATTTGTTCTTCTCCTGCAGCTTTTCCCAAAGAGTTTGAACTGATCTGTTGGATCAACTCAACATTGATACTCTGAAAGTCAGCTGGAAAAATTTTTTAGGGCGTTGGAAGGAGTGGTTGGAAGCTAAGTTGATAATCATTCCATGTATTGTTTCCTGGTTCATCTGGATGTGTAGAAACCAAGTAAAGTTTGACAACATTAAATCTATGGGAAAGTCTGTGGTTTTGAATTGTACTTCCTATTTGCAAAAGATTATAAAATATCAGAATTTTCCCATTATTTTCTAGAATTGGGTACCTAATGGGACAAATATGAATCTTAGCAAGCTAAATTTGGTCCTTTGGACCCCCCTCCACTTGGGTGGTTGAAGGCCAATACTGATGGTAGTTTCTCTAAGGCGGTTGCTGGTGTAGGAGGATATATTAGAAACTCTCAAGGGAAGTGCATTTTTTACCTTCCCTTTCCAACTTGGGCTAATGATGCAATTGAAATTGAGATGATAGCTATTTATTGGGCTATCTGCCTTGCTAATCATTGCAACATCAAAAAATTGGTGGTAGAGTCTGATTTCATTAGCTGTATCAGAATGCTGAAACATGAAGAAGCTGCCCCATGGAATATTGTTAGATGGAACAATATGATTAAAAGTCTGCTAAACAATGTTGATGTAAATTTCCAACACATCCTTAGAGAAGGCAACAATCCAACACATAGTTTGGTAGTTAGGGGGAAGGAAACAGAAGATATTGCTGTAGGGACAATACCTCCAACTCAATTAGCTCTCCTTCTACATGGGGAAAATTTATCCATTCCTTATCTTCATTGTAGGGATTGATTATATATATACACTGGGATTTATATAAGGATATATATATATATATATATATATATATATATNATATATATATAAATTAAATTTTCTTCTGAAGCAGGCGACGAGATTTTGATTCTGGTGACCCACAGCTTCTACGGGCAACCTTTTAACCAAAATTGTGCTGACAACTCCTGGAGACTCCGTTGGGGACAAGCTTTTCACTCCATTTAAATTAGGAAATATTATCTTCACACATCGGTAATGTGTCCATGTCCCTCTTGGACAAAATTACCCTTCATCCGTTGGCATGCTTTACCAATTTCTGTCTTGGGTAAGTACAGTCAACTCTTTGGACTTCGAGATCGTCTGTTCAATTAGCTTTGAACAGGGAGGTTCAGGAGGCCATTAAGGACTTTTTGATCTTTGTGTGGGTTCAAACCCCAATAGGTGTGTTGGTGGACTAGTTCCACCTGGGCATGGTGCGCCTTAAAGTTGGTCCCGCATTGGGTCCCAAACACTCACTTTTTCCCTTTCAAGTTTGATGTGTTATTTTTCAAATTAAATCAGATTGTGTTGTGCTGCATGTGCTCTTTAATTTTCCTTATATTAATTAAATATTCATACATTCAAACTATTTTTACTAAATTTTAAAATTTCCACAAATTAAATAAAGACTTACCTGGTCTACAGATCGACCTCTGTTAATTTTTTAGTGCTCACACTAAGGTTACGAGATATTGGCCGAATAACTAACCCCAGAGCTTTCTTTTTTGAAGCCGCTGCAATGGAATTAGCAACGCTCATTTTCTTATTCAACCTGTCGATGAGCCGCGATGCCCACAAAGTTGCCCCTACCATCAAGTTTGGAGTTGGATTTAAAGATCTCGAGGTCATTCTTGAGAAAGCCCCATTCGCCGTGATGAAATTCGTCACTCCAGAGGTTCAGGAATAGTCTACAGAATTTAACCTGAACTGCCCTCAAAATTTCTAAGACTACTGCCACCACGACACATACCAAGCCCATTGTTCTCGCTTCTGCTAAGGGAAAAGAAGTTATGATCATCAAAGACCCGACTGAGGGATTGGTTGTCCCACCATATTGTTGACCCAAACCCAAAGAAGAAACCACAGCTGGAAGATTCAGAGGGCAGTTGAAGCCTAGATTTCTAAGGATGAGCCTGTTGATGAAGTTTCTCACCAGGAGAAGTCAGAATTACTGGAGATCTATCCACTTCTGCAAGGGAGTAGGTTTCATCCCTTAATGGATATGAAAGTATCAAAAGATCATTGCTACTTTACCTTCACCTCATGGACATGGTGAGGAGATGAAGAAGCCTATTCCTATCACCCGAGTTAGTAAAGTTTTCCAGAGACTAGCGTCAAAGAAGGTTGTTCAGTTAGTGAATTACTCAAACGAGTGGGACATGCAATATCCCCTCGCATGAAGAAAAAAATTTTAGTGGACTTCAGTTCTACCAAACGATCTCAAAATTCAACTGAAGCTTTTCTTGCTTGCATTCCCGTCTGGCTTCGCTTAGGAAGTAGAGTTGAGGCCATCATTGCTACTGATTCCACCGTCACTAGACGCGCAGGTCGTCGACCAGTTAAGTCGCGTCTGGGTCCTAGAATTCTACCAATTACCAGTCACAAGAATGTTCATAAAGTTTTGGAGGAAAAGATGAAAAGATTACTCAGTACGGTATCTGGTCCTCGTCTTGGGGAGCATAATTCTCTTTGACATGCTGATATTTCTTTTGAGACACTCCATCTCAAGACATCACCGTCAAAGAAAAAGGTGTGGATACCCAAGGTTGCTGTACCGATACGGTCTAGCAAGCCTGCAAGGCAGGATCATGGAATGAAGCAAGGGTCCAAAGTATCTGACATTGTCACAGCAACTACTAGCGTGATGGAGAAACAAGTGGAGGATGTCTAGCAAAGCCCTCCTGATCTTAAAAGGATTCAAAAATCAATAATTGAAGAAAAGGTCAAAAATCTCAGTGTCAATATTTCTGAGTTAGCTGGAGAACATGAAGTTTTCATTGACGATGATGATGATGATGATGATGATGATTTTGACTTCAATGATTACCTCGAGGAAGATTTCATGGATATCCATGTCATCGAGTCTAGAGCTGCTGCATCTGCACGTGACGCTCAACTTCTCATCGAAGAGAGCACTGTAGATGAGCCGCGTAGAGATGTTTTCCTAAGGGATGAGCAAATCAGCCAAATGGAGAAAAGAATGGAAGATATGGCAGAAACCATGACTGTCATGGCCATAGTTCAAGGACAGTCTCAACCACCACAGTTAGCCTCCCCAGAGGTCAATCAACCGGAGATTATATATTTTACAGATGAAAGGAGAGAAGTTGTCTTGGCAAACTGAGATGAGCAATAAAAGAAGGATTCTCCATCAAGAACCATGCCAGAAAAGGAATTTAAGCAAATGGTCGAACAAGTTCGGGAAGCCCTAGCTCAATCTAAGGGTGGTGCATTAATTCTAAAGGGTAGACCTTACCCAGAGGAGTTTGATGCCATACCCTACCCTAAGGTTTTTGTGTCACTAAACCTTAAGATATTTGATGGGACTGGAAATCCTATGCAGCATATATCACATTTTCGAGCCAGTTGTGGTAACACTAGAGGTAACAAAGCTTTACTCTTCCAACAGTTCGTCAGCAACCTGTCAGGAGTCGCTTTTGATTGGTATGCCGAATTACCCAACAAACCAGTTAAGATGTTTGACGAGCTAGAACACTTGTTCAAAAAAAAAAGATTTATCGTAGCGCAACATCATGTGTCTATTGGAGATCTCGTAGTAGCGAAGCAAAAGCCCAACGAGACTTTGGTGGATTACATCTTGAGGTGGAGAAACCTTAGCATGAAGTGTGAACCTCAGCTATAGGAACATCACGCAATTAAAATGTTACTCAAAAGCATTCATGGGTCAGTAGCTTTCATGCTCAAGGGACTCACCATCAAATCCTTCGAGAAGCTACTTAGCAAAGCCAGTAGTCTTCAAGAAGAAATCAAACATATGGATTCTCACGAGAAATCTAAGGCAACCAGAGTATTTGAAAAGAAGTCAGGAATAGTAGCGACTGTTGATAAAGGAAAGCAACCAATGAAGATATATCCATAAAATCCTCCTCAATCTTCGCAGCATGCTAAGAAATAGAGTAGCCAGTCCAACCAGCGACCGCCCCAAGGAGGATCATCCCGAACAGAGAATAAAAGAATATCTTTGACAGAACGATAAAAAATGATGTATTCTTTCAAAGATGAAGATGTATCCAAAATGTTCAGAAGTCTGATGAAGAAGCTTGAATTCAGACTACCAGATCCAAAGAAACCCGAAGAGGTCGACAAGGAGGATGAACCAAATTAGTGCCCATACCACAAGTTTCTTGGGCACACTATAGAAGAATGTTTCATCTTTAAGGATTGGCTCGAGAAGAACCTTAAAGAAGGGCATATAACAATCCCAAAAGAATATGTAAAAGAACCTGAAAAAGGTTCCATAAATATGATTTCGACTGAGCCAATCTGTCTGATTGATCCATATACTGGAGAAGATGGATGGAGTGCGACTTGGGATAAGCTTAAGAGGGCCATAAACCAAATCTAGGATGCATAAAAACAATCTTCCGCATATATTTGGAGAAGATTGATGGAATGCAGTTTGGAGTAAATCATCCAAAAAAATGTAGAACCAAATCCAGAATGCATCAAAACAAGACTCTGTTCAGAGCCTTCAGCTTGCTAAGCTCAAGATGAAGATTTCACCAGGAGATCCGTCATCATCAAAGACAAAGAAGAAGAAGAACACCACTACTAAGATTGATAGCATGGGGGATAGGATAGGGGATGCCTCTGCTAGACTATTTGTCTCAGAATCAGGAAAGAAAATCTTCAAACCCTTAACTTTGTATGATTATCTTTTTACCCATCTGGGGTCCTATGAATATAATGATTGTGATTTCAGCTACGTTTTAACTATTTCTGGTGATAACATAGCTGATTTTGACCAATATATCCTCGATATTGATTCTCAAAATGATCCCCAAATTGTACTTGAGTTTGATGAACTCACTAATAAGACTGAAGAAGACATCGATGATGCCGCTTACGACAGCACCGGGAGTGAGGAACAAATTCTGGAGCAACTATCAACTTAGATCTTTCCAACAAAGAAGAAACACCAGAAGATTTGACAATGATATCTCAAGAAGAAAAAATTACAGAAGCGAACTTAAGAAGTGGGAGAGTATTATCCCCAAGAATAGCTCCAACAGATAAAGGAAAACAAATATATACTCGAGAAGAACTACCTCCACATGCACCAGTGGAAGAACCACATAACCAAGAGAAAATTGGATGATCATACAAAGTGGATTATAATGTGATAGCTCATCTTAGGAAGTTTTCGGCCAAATTAAGCATCTATGATGCTTTGATCCTATCAAAGGAGATGAGAGAGTCTTTAGTTACAGCTTTGCTTGACCCAGAGTTTTGTTTAGCCCAGTTGGCCAGCACATCCTCATATGATGTTTGCTCGTTGAAGGAATAGTCTAGGGTAACCTTGAAAGATGAATATTTGCTAATCGGTACCACCAACCACAATTGTCCACTTTACATCTCTGTTAGCATTGGTAGATTTTTGTTGTCCAGAGTTTTAGTAGATCCTTGAGCATCACTCAACTTGATGATTCTACGGACATTGGTCTATTTGAACATTGAAGCTTGAGCTTACGACTGATAAAATGATGCTAAAAGAATTCAAACAAAAGGGAGAGAGAGCCCTTGGATCCACTACATTGCTTATGAAGGTTGGAGAACTAGTAACAACCACTAAGTTTCATATCATCGATGCTAAGACCTCTTTCAATGCTTTACTCGATCGACCGTGGATTCATGAACACAACATGGTTCCGTCATCTCTACACCAATGCATTAAGTACTACAAAGAAGGACAAGAACATTGCATCAAGGGAGATTTAGAACCATTTTCAGTGCATGAAGTTCATATTCATGAAGATGCCGCCTACTACATGCCTCCGAAGAAACTGTATTCTCTCATGAAATTGTGACAAATAAGAGTGAAGATTCAGAATAATTACAATGGCAAGGCCATTGAACTCCGCTTCAGTGATCTTCCACCACCCTCTTACAACAAACTGTTGGGGGTTCTTTTAGCCCGCGCACCCGAGGTCGAGGCCGGGGACGTGGACGAGCAAGAACCAATTTAATTGTTGAACGGACAAGGCCAACCATTAACATTAGTGATGAAGACAGTTCAGAAGATAAAATAATGATGAAAAAATAGAAGAAACCTTAGTATGAGATATCCTTAAAAGATACAGAGAATAGCAAATATGAGACGATGTATGATCGGATAAACCATTATGTGAACACCATGATCCTTACTCCAATTCTCCCTCAAAAGTTTAAGAGTTTAGATGTCAGGGAACTCCGTAGCGCTGGTTCAATGCCAATCAAGTTTTATCGTGCTTCTACCTCTACTAATCTTGAAAATCATGTAAACTTGGATGATGATCCTAATGAGTTAATGGAATTGCCTTTTTGTTACTTTTTTCCTTGTGTACAAAAGTTAATTCAGCAGAGGCATTTGCTAAATCGAATGTCGACAGATAAATTACAGCTTTTTGAAAAATTATGGAATGCTAAAAGTCGAACTCCCAACTCAAAAGAGGGTCTCAGATTTGGTACAGTCGGACCAGTCAATGATTCAAAATTTTGTATGGTCGTTACTAGTGAATTGGAAGGGGATTGCCTCGATATGGAGGACGACTCTACTGATCAGCTGATTGGAAAATGCTCCGCCAGAATTTGAGGAGGAAAATAAATCAACTATTGATGAATTGAAGAAAATTAACCTTGGGACTGGAGAACAAGCCCGACCTACATTTATAAGTTCTCTACTCAATGATGAAGAATCTTCAGAATTGATCAAACTGTTGACAAAATTCAAACACTGCTTTGCATGAAGCTATGATGAGATGTCGGACTGTCGGCAGAGGTTGTAGTTCATAATCTTGGGGTAGATAAAGATATGACCACAATGAAACAAGATCTGTGAAGGATGCTCCTCGAGATAGAGCAGCAAGTCATCTCATAGGTGAAGAAATTAATAGAAGCTAACTTTGTAAAAGAAGAGCAATACCCCACATGGTTAGCCATTGTCCCAGTTAAGAAGAAAAATGGACAAATCCGTGTTTGTGTCGACTTCAGGGATTTGAACAAAGCATGTCCAAAAGATTAATTTCTGTTACTGATACAAGAAAGGATGGTGGACATCACTTCTACACATGAAATTTTCTCCTCCATAAATGGATCATCAGGGTACAACAAAATTAAGATGGCTGTCGAGGATGCAGCACTTACAGCCTTCATAATACCTATCTTGATTTTCTGCTACATAGTGAAGACGTTCGGCCTAAAGAATGCTGGAGCAACATACCAATGTACAATGACAAAGATTTTTTATGACCTCATTCACAATCAAGTGGAATGCTACGTGGATGATTTGGTCATCAAGAGTAAATAAAAAATAGACCATTTATACTATTTTAGGATCGTGTTCGAATGGTTACGACGATATGATCTTAAAATTAATCCCTTAAAGTGCGCCTTTGGCGTCACCACTGGGAAGTTTCTAGGATTCATTGTCCGTCGTCGGGGAATTGAGATTGACCTAGATAAGATTAAAGCTATCTTAGAAATGCCTCCAAATAAAACCTTGAAGCAACTACGTTCCTTCCAAGAATAATTGGCATATCTGAGATGCTTTATTTCTAATCTCTCAGGTAGGTGTCAGCCCTTCTCGTCGTTAATTAAAAAATAGGCCAAATTCGTTTGGGAAGAGAAATGTCTGCATGCCTTTGAGGACGTTAAGCAATATTTAATGACACCATCTGTCTTGGCAGATCTTATCTCAGGGAAACCTTTGATATTTTATACCACGGCCTTAGACGAGTCTCTTGGAGCCCTCTTAGCTCAAGTNATATCCTCGATATTGATTCTCAAAATGATCCCCAAATTGTACTTGAGTTTGATGAACTCACTAATAAGACTGAAGAAGACATCGATGATGCCGCTTACGACAGCACCGGGAGTGAGGAACAAATTCTGGAGCAACTATCAACTTAGATCTTTCCAACAAAGAAGAAACACCAGAAGATTTGACAATGATATCTCAAGAAGAAAAAATTACAGAAGCGAACTTAAGAAGTGGGAGAGTATTATCCCCAAGAATAGCTCCAACAGATAAAGGAAAACAAATATATACTCGAGAAGAACTACCTCCACATGCACCAGTGGAAGAACCACATAACCAAGAGAAAATTGGATGATCATACAAAGTGGATTATAATGTGATAGCTCATCTTAGGAAGTTTTCGGCCAAATTAAGCATCTATGATGCTTTGATCCTATCAAAGGAGATGAGAGAGTCTTTAGTTACAGCTTTGCTTGACCCAGAGTTTTGTTTAGCCCAGTTGGCCAGCACATCCTCATATGATGTTTGCTCGTTGAAGGAATAGTCTAGGGTAACCTT
>JXCR01040457.1:45777-80816 GCA_002079205.1 Phalaenopsis hybrid cultivar
ATTCTTGCAACAGAAGTACCCATCTAATTAATCTTGGTTTCCATTCTTCTTTTGCATCAAAAATTTTATAGTTGAGTGGTCTGTATGCACAACAAATTTGGCTACAATTAAATACAACCAAAACTTATCAAAAGTATAAATAATGGCTAATAACTCTCTTTTAGTAGTGGTATAATTGATTTGAGTATCATTGAATGTTTTACTAGTATTGTATATAACTTTAAAAATTTTGTCATATCTACCCTAAAACAACTCTAATTACATAATTACTAGTATCACACATTAATTCAAACGGTTTCTCCCAATCAGGTGAAACAATTATAGGAGTAGTGATCAATTTCTCTTTTAATGTTTCAAAGGTATTAAGGCACTCTTGATTGAAATCAAATTTTGTATCTTTTTCCAAAAGTTGGTATAAGGGCTTCGAAATTTATAAAAAATCTTTAATATATTGCCTGTAAAAACGAGCATGTTCTAGAAAACCCCTAACTCCTCTTACACTAGTAGGTGGAGGTAGGCAGGACATAACTTTATTTTTTGTCAGATCTACATCCATGTCATTTTCTAAAATTTTATGCCGAAGCACATATCCTCCTACAATCATGAATTGACATTTTTCTTAGTTTAATACTAGATTCGTCTTTTCACATCATTCTAGAACTTCTAAATTATTTTGACATATTTCAAATGAAGTTCCAAACACACAAAAATCATCTATAAGGAATTCTATCGATTTTTTAATTAAATCACTAAAATTTGATATCATACATCTTTGAAATATCGCAGGCATGTTACATAAATCAAAGGGCATTCATCAAAAAGAAATGTAAGGACTAGTAAATGTTGTCTTCTTTTGATCCTTTAGAGCAATTAGTATTTGATGATAACAGGTATATCCATCTAAAAAGTAAAAATATATGTATCTAGCTAGCCTATCCAACATCTGGTCCAAAAAGAGTAAATGAAAGTGATCTTTCCTGGTGGCTGAATTAAATTTTTGATAATCTATGCAGATTTTCCATCCAGTGACTTATCTTGTTGGCGTTAATCATTATTCTTGTTTGTCACTACAGTCACACCTCCTTTCTTAAGAACATAGTGAATTGAACTACCCAAGCATTGTCTGAAATAGGATATATCATTCTTGCATCTAACCATTTTAAAATCTCTTTTAAAAAACTTCTTTCATCATTAAAGTCAATCTCCTTTGAGGATCAGCTTTTGGTTCATGATGTTCTTCCAATAAAATTATGTGCATACAAAGCAAAGGACTAATTCCTTTAATATCAGCTAATGTTCTTCCAAAGGCTTTCTTATATCTTCTTATAGTTTCCAACAACTTTTTGTTCTTATGCTTCAGTTAATTCTGAGGATAAGATAATGGGTAATGTGGATAAATCTCCTAAAAAGGCATATTTTAAATATGTTGGAAGTGTTTTCATTTCTGGTTTAGGAGGTTTCTCAATCGATGAATTTATATTTGTCTTATTATCCATGAGATCTAACAGTGGAAATTTTTTCTGAACATAATCCAATTCTTCATTACCCACTTCCATAGATTCATCTTGAATTATATCCTCATCCTCATACTCTAAATTTTCTTTTTCAGTTTTCTTTTCAAATGTATTTGTGAAATATTTATTGCTTGAATAGTCATTAATTTCCATCCTGAACCATTCATCATTGATACACCTTAAATATATAGTCTTTTAGTAGATATTTTTATAATTATTTTTGAGATATTGAGCTTTAATGAAAGGTATTTGTGTTTTTTNAAGTTTTTAAGGGATGTTGTGTGAAGTATTACACATCAATGTTGGAAGAAGTTGAGATGATTTGAAACCTTGCACTTCAATCACCTCTTGATTTTGCCAATTAAGTTGTTAATACCAATTGTGAGAACATGTATGATCTTAGATAGTATTGTCTCAGTACCCAAATGGTGAGAATCACATTTGATTTCATGGTTGAGAAAGTAGTTCATGGGATTGAGTGCAAATAAATAGGGAAATAAACTTTGAAGGGTGTAGAATTAGTGGAGTTTAGAGTGATAGGCTAAAGCCCCCAATTTGATTTATTATTTGAGGTTTTGATATAAGATGTTAGCCCATAGGTGGAGGGAGAAGAGGGAACTCAAGAGTGAGAGCTGGTATCTTCCTTGCCTAACCAGTTTTTAAAACTATTCAAACTATCAATTAACCTATGTTCTTTATAGCATCTTGATGCGCCTCTCGTGTGTGTTGTTTTTCTGCGTATTTTATGTCAATTTAAATCTCTGGAGCAGTGCGAAGAACTTTACCCGTCTTGAAATTATGCAGTAATTTAGTTTTCAAAAATATGGCCAATAACTTGACCCAATTTATATTAAGTAGTTAATGTGCAAAATCAAAAAATTATAAAATATAGCAAATAGTTTGCACATTATGGGTTCTACAAAAGTGCATGTATTGCTTCAAGTAATATAGGACTTTCTGATTATGCCCCAAATATTGATCCCATGAGGAAGCGCGGAAAGATGTCCTTAGTCAATTTCCAGTCGACTACTATTACTATTTAGTTTAGAATGTCAGTTAAAATGGTGTTTCTAACAAGTATTCCTAAATGTAAGTCTTAAGTTTAAAACAAATAATAACTATTCCTAAAGAAAAATATTAGTTCTAAAGATAACCCTTTTTGGATGTATTAGTTTGGAGAAATTTGAGATGATAAAAATTGCTATTCCTATGCAGTGAATTGGATAACGTAAAAGAATGAGATACATTAAATATTTTATGTTCCAAATAGGAGCAATTTTAACTCNAGCCCCAAATATCGATGCCATGAGGAAGCACGGAAAGATGTCCTTAGTCAATTTCGAGTCTACTACTATTAGTATTTAATTTAGAATGTCAGTTAAAATGGTGTTTCTAACAAGTACTCCTAAATGTAAGTCTTAAGTTTAAAACAAATAATAACTATTCCTAAACGAAAAATATTAGTTCTAAAGATAACCCTTTTTGGATGTATTAGTTTGGAGAATTTTGAGATGATAAAAATTGCTATTCATATGTAGTGAATTGGATAACGTAAAAGAATGAGATACATTAAATATTTTATGTTCCAAATAGGAGCAATTTTAACTCTCCACCCTCAGTCAAGTGTTATATAGAATCGTTGGCTAATGTTAAGTTTAATCTCTAAATCCATTGTTAGGCTAGGAGGATACTGGCTCTCACTCCAGAGCTCTCACTTCCCTTCCCCTAAAGGCTAGCTCTCACTTTAGTTCTTAAACACTAAGACCAAATTGGAGATTTTAGGAAATTGGGGATTTTAGTTTGTCACCCTAAAATCTCCAATTCTTCGCCTAGTAATACATATATTTCCCTATTTATTTGCACTCAACCCCCATAAACTTCACCATCCATGGAATTTAAATTTGATTCCACTTTGTTGAGAATTACATTTCCCTCTCAGGTCTTAATGTAATTACAATAAATTTTAACACTACANAAATGTGATTCCACTTTGTTGAGAATTACATTTCCCTCTCAGGTCTTAATGTAATTACAATAAATTTTAACACTACAACGGGCC
This sequence comes from Phalaenopsis hybrid cultivar, assembly GCA_002079205.1. NCBI lineage: Eukaryota > Viridiplantae > Streptophyta > Magnoliopsida > Asparagales > Orchidaceae > Phalaenopsis > Phalaenopsis hybrid cultivar. Next base: position 49,351 of record JXCR01040457.1, read on the forward strand.
CTTATTGTAATGTAAATGAAGTGCAAGTAAAAACAATCACATTTATAATTAAAACTTCTTCAAGCATGCATACCAATATCCTAAACATGAATTCTACTAATTGTAAAAGAAAAGTAAAAGGAAAATAATGGCATAATCTTCTCATGTCACTATTTCTAAGAAATGAAGAAAGAGTAAGAAAAACACATCAAAAAGCACTAAGTAAACATAACGAAAAACTTCATTACATCAAAGCAAATCCACTAGATAAATGTTTACAAAATCATAAGATAATGAAGAACNAAAATGAAGAAAGAGTAAGACAAACACATCAAAAAGCACTGAGTAAACATAACGAAAAACTTCATTACATCAAAGCAAATCCACTAGATAAGTGTTTACAAAATCATAAGATAATGAAGAACACAATACTTAGTTTTTTCCTCTTAAAAGAAAGATGAAAAACTCTCCCACAAAGTCTCTCGCTGATCTATGAAATGCTAGTACATCTCCTTATAAATTCTCTCAAAATCCCCTCTCCAATCTCTCCAAAAAGGTAGAAATCTACATTTCTACTCCTATTTTAAAATCAATAAATCAACATTTCTACTCCTATTCTAAGATCAATAAACATTCTCCACATCTTTCCACTCACACACTCCACCTTTTTCGACATAAAATCTCTCTATTATAGTGTAGGCACAAATTTCCCAAGAGCAACCTTCCAAAAATTATCCAAATACNAAAAATCTCTCCCACAATGTCTCTCGCTGATCTATGAAATGCTAGTACATCTTCTTATAAATTCTCTCAAAATCCCCTCTCCAATCTCTCCAAAAAGGTAGAAATCTACATTTCTAATCCTATTCTAAGATCAATAAATCAACATTTCTACTCCTATTCTAAGATCAATAAACATTCTCCACATCTTTCCACTCACACACTCCACCTTTTTCGACATAAAATCTCTCTATTATAGTGTAGGCACAAATTTCCCAAGAGCAACCTTCCAAAAATTATCCAAATACATTGAATCTCGACCATAAAAGCTGTCTCGGTACCTTAGGCACCGTTTTGGGTGTTTTCAATGCAATATTTTTGTCATTCTCTGGATCTGAGTGCCATTGGCGCCGGTTTGGGCGCCTTCGTCAATGGTCTTTAGCAACTCCACCGTTTTATTCCATTTTGGCTCTGTTTCAACTCTATTTCAACCCATTTCAGTTGTGTTTTGTTCCTAATAGATAGACCTATAAAATAAAAATGAAAATAACCTTTTTTTAAAGTGTAATTTTATTCAAAAATATGTGAGAAGTGTGAAAAAGATTAAGCGTAGAATGACATATCCAAATGTATCAAGAAAAAAAATTTCTTCTTGCTCATTTTTGCTCCAAATTGCACTCTTTTTACTTATTTTTCTCCAAAAATCCATTTCTTGTACTTGAAATCAAAAGTTATACAAAATACCTTTCTTTAAAGTGCAATATCACAAAAAATGAGTATAAAATAGAGGTCTAAAAATGCATATATCTTTGGTTCATCACAACTCTAGTAAGAGTAAATAATATTATTGCTCCTATTTGACACAACACAATTAAAATAGTTCCACAATAGAATTTCTATACTTGTTATTAATTCATGATAAGAAAAAAGATATTTTATTTATATCGCCTTCATCTTGCAAGTATTTTGTTAAGTTAATTAGTTGCTTACATTTTTTTAATTATTAAAAATTTACAAAAAGAATCAAATTTTCATTCCTATTATAACATTTAGAGTTTAAGTAAAAATATTTTGCTAAGTAAAATTTAATTATCTAATTTCTCTTATTTAGTAAGTTGCATATAGTATTTACCTCTGTGGGTTTGATATTTGGGGCTTAATCAAAATGTTATATAGTACTTGATAACGATACGTATACTTGTGTAGCATCCCATAATTAAATATTATAACTTTATTCTTATTTGCTTCATGGTAAAAAATTTACCTAGATTTTTCTTGGGATCAAGTTTTTTGCTTTGTTGCAAAGTAAGAATCATTTTAAGGAAATTAAGCATATAATCGCATGCATCACATTTGTCGGCGCTATTTATGGTTGGAGAGTGTCCGTAAGAAGCTGTCGGTCACCGGAATCAAAATCTCGTCGCCTGCTTCGGAAGGACATTTTAATTTACATATATATTTATTTTTAGAAAATTAGGAAATCAAACTGACCCCATATTTTTCATAGTTTAAATGAAAGAGCACTATACCTCAGATCCTGCATCTAACCCGAAGGATAAACACACAACTTGAGGATGAGGCTCGATCAAATAAACTAAGGAACATATGACGTCCGTTTGGTCTGTGAAACCGTTTATATTTGCCGACAAGTTCCCCTATTTAATATAAAGAATTAAATAGGGTTTATATTAAGTTGGGTTCAGCATGTTACTATAAGGGCAAGCCCCTATAGTTAATTACATCTTAAATGACCAAAGCCACCTAAGAAATCCTTCTATTTAATATAAAGAATTAAATAGGGTTTATATTAAGCTGGGTTCGGACATGCTTCCTATGGTTAAACCCCTATAGTTAATTATATCTTAAATGACCAAAGTCACCTAAGAAGACACTCGATAAAAATCAGGAAATATTATCTTCAAGGAGTTTCAAATGGTAGGACTCTTCAAAGAGATTGGACGTAGAGGTGTGAAAGGGGATTGGTTCAAACTTGGAACATTTATGACAGAATCCAAAGGAAGAAGAACTAGGGGATGTCACAGATCCAGAGGAGAACCCCGGTGACTTCCCAAGCTATCCTAATGTTTGGCTTCATTTCTGAGGAGAAAAATTTAAGTGTTTCATCCTGCCAATTTTATTAATTAGTACTTACATTCGTGTGAAACTATCACACAAATAGCCTGAAAGATGTGAGGATTTAGGTCGTGACAAATGACAACCTCAGAATCCTAAGACAATTTAGAGCTTATATTGTATAACAGGGCTGTACAAAAGCCTAAAGATAAGGTGAGAATTTATGTTGCATAAGCAAGCAACCTAGAAGTCCTATGGCTTTGTTGTTTATATCTAAGGAAGGAAGATTGGTTTAGTTGGGGAAGATAGGTTTTGCTGTTGAAGATGGACGTGCTGCCCACCAAGCAACCTAGAAGTCCTATGACTTTGTTGCTGTGACGAGTTTGAGTTTTCTAGTGTGTCAGGTGGCCCTATGGTTGAAGTTCTTTAAATTTTANCCGTGCTGCCCACCAAGCAACCTAGAAGTCCTATGGCTTTGTTGCTGTGACGAGTTTGAGTTTTCTAGTGTGTCAGGTGGCCCTATGGTTGAAGTTCTTTAAATTTTATGGGGGCATGTTAAAGTTGATTAGAGTGAACACCGGTTAGGATCCTACGGTTCCCTCGTTCCGACACCGCTACTTTCTATTGGATTCACTTAGTGTCGAGTTAGGATCCTACGGTTCTCTCATTCCGGCACCACTTTTTTCTATTGGATTCACTTAGTCCAAAATTAGGATCCTACGGTTCCCTCTTTCCGGCATCACTATTTTCTATTGGATTCACTTAGTCCAAATGATGGGTCCTACGGTTCCCTCGTTCCGGCATCACTATTTTCTATTGGATTCACTTAGTCCAAATGCGATCCTACGGTTCCCTCGTTCCGGCACCACTCATTTCTATTGGATTCACTTAGTCCAAATGAACATACTAAACTCAATTTAATGAGTTCCATAATTTCATTTAGACCGTAGTAAGCCTCGTTAGCAACCGTAGGTTACCTCCTCCAAGGAATTCCCGATCATCCAATAGAGACATCTTAATTTTGTTGCAATTGTAGTTTTGTGTGATGTTTGTGATTAAATTTTGAGTTGTCTTATATTTTGAATGTTGTGACGGTGAGTTTTATCTTGGTTGATTTTAATTTTGGTTTTGGTTTTGTGGTTATCCTGATAGTTTTTACTTTTCATGCAAGGTGACATCGTTGTTTAGCATGCAAGTTTACAGGTATAAAAGTACAATATGAAAGTACAAGAAAGACAATGCTGAAAATTGTAAAAGCATACCTGACGAGTCTTCTCGTTCCACCACCTGAAACTTAAAATACATGTTAACGCAGCTTATATAGAGGCAAAGAGTAAGGTTTTGGTAGTTTTCCTAACTNCTGGTTTTGGTTTTGTGGTTATCCTGATAGTTTTACTTTTCATGCAAGGTGACATCGTTGTTTGGCATGCAAGTTTACAGGTATAAAAGTACAATATGAAAGTACAAGAAAGACAATACTGAAAATTGTAAAAGCATACCTGACGAGTCTTCTCGTTCCACCAGCTGAAACTTAAAATACATGTTAACGCAGCTTATATAGAGGCAAAGAGTAAGGTTTTGGTAGTTTTCCTAACTCTATGTCACATCTTGGTGGGTCCTTAAGAGTTTAGTTAAGGATGATGTTGTTAAGATAAACATATTAAGTTTAGTAGATCTCCGAGGTATCCAACAGATCTAGAGAAAGAAGTAGGTCCGTGCTACTCTCTTGCTGCCTAGTGGAAAATCTCGAGTTATTTTAAACTTATTATGTTGCTTAATAAGTCATCCTGTAAATACCCTTAATGCTCAATGAACACTAATGTCTCAATTATCNTAAAATATGCATCAAATGGACTTGAAATTTATTTCACATTATTTTCCTCTATTCACTGAACAAGAGGGTATTTTTATTTTATTTTTCTGAATTTTCTATACAAAGTTATAGATTTTTGTAGTTAGGGGTATTTAAATAATAAGAAAAAAACCCTATTTATCTATTCAAACAGCGCGTGCTGACTAGATCCTAGGAAGCTCCGAAGGCATGCGTGGCGCACTCTGGTTGGACGCTGCCATCCACGTAGCTGCTGACTCAGCCCGTGGTTTATGTCATAAAGCACTGTCTTGCTCGATCTTGGTCATCCATTCAATACACGCATGATCGGACGGCTCCCCGTCATCGTCCACGATAGAGTGATCCCGTGACCGTCCACACTAAAACCCTAAGATCTCAGCCTAGACTCAACTAAATCACTTTGGGTTTGATCCTATGGACTCTTCTAAGTCAGACAAACACATCCATATCGTAATCGAGCAATCAAATTAACTCTAAGCAAATAGAGAATCGAAATAGGCTCGGGAGGAGGTGAGGTTTTATACCTTTGCTCGAGAAGTGAAGCTTCAATCAGAGGGTCTCGGCACGTTTCGTTGGGGTCCAAGGAGGCTAGGGATTGAGTCCCTGGTCTTGGTATAAGGCCTAGGAGTGGATTAGACGAAGCTCAAATTCGGGTGTTTGTCTAGAGCTATGGTAGAGGCTCTGTGGAAGGGGGATTTGATGTAGCTTTAGCTTCTTTCACTATTATGAAGGTGTGGGTGCAATTAATTTGGGTTTGGTGGACTGTGGAGGTGTATTGGATTCTGTCCTGGTTTTGGGCAAGGTTTCCAGCTCAAAATTGAGCTCTAGCAGTGTGAATTGGTGGGGGAAAAAAGTTGGAATGCACTGAGGGGATCTCAGGGAAGCTCTATGAGAAGTTTGGAGAGGCCTGTCTAAGAAAATTTCAGCACACCTCCCATGGTCGTGGAGGTGAATTTTTATAAAAATGGCCATGGGTGGCTCTTAGGGCATAAGTTTGGGTGCATTGTGGTGCTTAGGTGGAGGACAAAGGAGCTCCATCAATTAGTTTGGCTGAGCTGGCCCCTAGGTTTGATTTGGGTGAGGTGCCATGGGGGTGGCTCTTGATTTTGAGCTTTTCTGGCTACTAGGCTGGCTGGTCAGCCAGCGGGAGGTGGTTAGGAGCTCATGGAACCCAGGGGAATATGTCACAGCAATTTAGTGCAATGATACCTAATTTTGGTAAACATATCTTAAGCACATGCATTTTTGGAAATAATATCCCTTAAATTGGGGAACCTTTGGTTCATGGCTTGATTTAGGTGGTTTCATGGTGTTTGGACTGGTCACTTGGTCCAACTAATGGCTGTGGTGGAGTTAATTTGGTGACTTTAGGGTGGTTGTGTCACATTTAGTGCATGGGTCCAAGTGGGTGCAAATGACCAAATCTTAGGTTTGGGCTAGGTTATCCATGTCAAATGACCCAAATAAATATTGCATTTGGTGTAGAAGATCATAAGGAACATCTTTGTTGAAGTATGGAAGTGGTTTTGAGCTTAATTGAAGGGTCAATTTGAGGGAATTTTGAATCTTAGTTAATTTAGTCATGTTGGGCTAGGCTTGGGTCTAGCTTGGGTTAGCCTTGGGATAAGTCCAAATTTATTAATTTAAATGGTCAATATTGACCCCATGAAGAGTTTTCAACATGAATTGGGTGTCAATTTTGGGGTTAAGACAACCAATTGGGTGAACTTTGGAGAACTTAGCCAATTTGGGGCTAAATTTGGGGATTTTGGATTTATGCCAAAACCAAATGGATTTGAGGCTTCACCAAGGCCAATTGATGGTTGATTTTGATGTATAAGGATGTTATAAAGATTTTTAAACATTAATTTAGGTCAATTGACTAGGCTATAGGTTCAATTTTATGGGATTAGGTAATGTGACCAAAATTGGGAGTTTAACCTATACCAAAATTGGGCTCAAATCATGAGCCAATTAAGCTTGGGTTTGGTCTATATTGGTCATATCAAGAGTGAATTTGTGTTTAGGATTGGAATTGGGGTCAATTGAGATCAAATTTATGGACATTTGGGTTGAATTTGGGGAAATTTTGGCCCTTAAAGGCAAATTTGGGGGTTTTGGTTAGAGATAATCAAATTGGCCAAATTGGGTCATGTGGTAGTTGAGAAAATAAAATTGGGAATATTTGGGATTTATTGAGATTTTCTGGGAAGTTTTGGAATTTTTAGAATTTTGGGCTATGGAGGAGCATTTTGGTAATTTTGGGGTGTTTAGGGGAAAAAAGCCAAGATGGGTATTTTTGATTGGATTGGGTAACTAATCACTCTAAATGAGCCAAGGATCAAAGGAAATCTCATTTTGGGTCCCTTATGTAGTGGTCTTAGTTAAACCATAACCCTAGGGCTGGTACGTTTAGGGGACCATCTACATGAGTATCCCAAAAATATCAAGGGACCTAGGCTATAAATTTGTGTTTAGGGTGGTAAGTGAATGTGAGTGCCCTAGCTCCAGAACAACAACCAGGATCAACCCTAAGGTCCAGCAGTCCTAAGGGTGACTCATCTTGAGTTTTCCTCCTAGTGANCAATAGGGGTATTAAATTGATTAAGTATTGACTTCAAAAGTCATACCCCTAATTCCTAGATTCATCTCATTTTAATGAACTTCCAAATCTTAATAATTTNGTGTTGACTTCAAAAGTCATACCCCTAATTCCTAGATTCATCTCATTTTAATGAACTTCCAAATCTTAATAATTTAGAAATTTATTAACTTAATTAAAAAGGTTAGATTGGCTTCTACCAATTAACCCCTTATGTTTCAAACATCAAATAAATTAATTAAGATCAGAGGTTACCCCATTTCCTTTCTTAAATTAAGCCTAAATGTTAATTAAGGCTTATTTCCAAAAATTACACATTTGCCCCTAAGGCTCTATCACTTCATAATTTGTCAAATTCAATTCAAATGACTTTAAAGTTTTTATCCTACCATATTCATGAGTTAGTTAAGATATCAGAGAAGAAAATGTGATTTTTTAAAATTTGATTTAATTTATATAATTATTTTCATGCAAAAATAGGATTTTTCAAAGAAAATTCCTAAATTGACCAAGGTAACTCCTAATCCCTTGAAATTTTAACTGGAGGTAAAGTTAGACCAAAGAAGCCTTTGGACCAAATTTCATGATTTTTTCGATTTTATTTGAATTTTAAGAATTATTTTAATTTCTATGGTATTTATTAAAAATAAAATATTTTAAATGGGGAACATTAAGTTTTGTATTTTTTAAAAGTCTCAATGAGGTCAGAGAACTCAAAGGAGAAAATTTTATATTTTTTAAAATTTTATTTGATTTATTGGAATTATTTTAGTGAAAACTCATTTTTAGCCTTTTAAAAATCATTTTAAGCTTTAAAATTCAATATCTTTATTTAAAAAATCAGGAAAAATATTATAATTGTTCCTAAGTGCTTAGAAAGTAATTTAAAAAAATTTCATGAGTTTTATTATATTTGTGATTTTTATAAATTTTTAATCATTTTAAATATTTAAAAATAGGCTAAAAATGAAGTTTTTATTTTAAATATGANATATTCATGAGTTAATTAAGATATGAGAGGAGAAAATGTGATTTTTTTAAATTTGATTTAATTTATATAATTATTTTCATGCAAAAATAAGATTTTTCAAAGAAAATTCCTAAATTGACCAAGGTAACTCCTAATCCCTTGAAATTTTAACTGGAGGTAAAGTTAGACCAAAGAAGCCTTTGGACTAAATTTCATGATTTTTTCGATTTTATTTGAATTTTAAGAATTATTTTAATATCTACGGTATTTATTAAAAATAAAATATTTTAAAAGGGGAACATTAAGTTTTGTATTTTTTAAAAGCCTCAATGAGGTCAGAGAACTTAAAGGAGAAAATTTTATATTTTTTAAAATTTTATTTGATTTATTGGATATATTTTAGTGAAAACTCATTTTTATCCTTTAAAAAATCATTTTAAGCTTTAAAATTCAATATCTTTATTTAAAAAATCAGGAAAAATATTATAATTGTTCCTAAGTGCTTAGAAAGTAATTTAAAAATTTTTCATGAGTTTTATTATATTTTTTATTTTTATAAATTTTTAATCATTTTAAATATTTAAAAATAGGCTAAAAATGAAGTTTTTATTTTAAATATGATTTTATTTTTATAAAATACCCCTAATCAATGAGAACTCAAAAAATAATTTTTTATAAATTTTTGAGTTATATTCTGATTTTTTAAAATCTTTTAAATGCCAAAAATGATGTTTATCTTTAAAAATCAACTTAAGTTATCAAATGAACTCAAAATATTTTGAAATTTTTATGGTGAGTCCTTTGTATCATAAATGACAGTGGAGATAAAAAATCAAGTCATTTAAATGTTTTTATTTTACAAAATTAATTATATTAATGATTTAGTGTTCATGAAAACTAAGTATATTTTAAATTACTTGAATCATGAAATTATTTCTAAAAGTTTCTTTGGTCATGGTGGGCCTTTCAAAATTTTCTTGGAATTTTNTAGTAGAGATAAAAAATCAAGTCATTTAAATGTTTTTATTTTACAAAATTAATTATCTTAATGATTTAGTGTTCATGAAAACTAAGTATATTTTAAATGACTTGAATCATGAAATTATTTCTAAAAGTTTCTTTGGTCATGGTGGGCCTTTCAAAATTTTCTTGGAATTTTCTCATCAATATGCTAATTTCCGTGATTATTTTAAGGAAATAATGTAGAAAAACTTGAAAAACATGGACCTCTTTTTAGTGGTCTCCTCCGACTTTGTAAAAATCCGAGAATGTTCCTCTCGGCAGAGGCTATAACATGCCAAAATTTCAAGTCAAGCTGATGTGTCAATATGCATGGAGAATCAAGTGATTCAAAATAGTGNTGACTTTGTAAAAATCAGAGAATGTTCCTCTCAGCAGAGGTTATAACATGCCAAAATTTCAAGTCAAGCTGATGTGTCAATATGCATGGAGAATCAAGTGATTCAAAATAGTGTTTAATTAATTAAAAATAAAATATGCATCAAATGAACTTGAAATTTATTTCACATTATTTTCCTCTGTTCACTAAACAAGAGGGTATTTTTATTTTATTTTTCTGAATTTTCTACACAAAGTTATAGATTTTTGTAGTTAGGGGTATTTAAATAAATAGAAAAAAGCCCTATTTATCTATTCAAACAGCGCGTGCTGACTAGATCCTAGGAAGCTCCGAAGGCATGCGTGGCGCACTCTGGTTGGACGCTGCCATCCACGTAGCTGCTGACTCAGCCCGTGGTTTATGTCATAAAGCGCTGTCTTGCTCGATCTTGGTCGTCCATTCAATACACACATGATCGGACGGCTCCCCGTCATCGTCCACGATAGAGAGATTTCGTGACCGTCCACACTAAAACTCTAAGATCTCAACCTAGACTCAACTAAATCACTTTGGGTTTGATCCTATGGACTCTTCTAAGTCAGACAAACACATCCATATGGTAATCGAGCAATCAAATTAACTCTAAGCAAATAGAGAATCGAAATAGGCTTGAGAGGAGGTGAGGTTTTATACCTTTTCTCTGAGAAGTGAAGCTTCAATCAGAGGGTCTCGGCACGTTTGTTGGGGTCCAAGGAGGCTAGGGATTGAGTCCCTGGTCTTGGTATAAAGCCTAGGAGTGGATTAGACGAAGCTCAAATTTGGGTGTTTGTCTAGAGCTATGGTAGAGGCTCCGTGGAAGGGGGATTTGATGTGGCTTTAGCTTCTTTCACTATTATGAAGGTGTGGGTGCAATTAATTTGGGTTTGGTGGACTGTGGAGGTGTGTTGGATTCTATCCAAATTTTCAGCAAGGTTTCAAGCTCAAAATTGAGCTCTAGCAGTGTGAATTGGTGGGGAAAAATAGTTGGAATGCTCTGAGGGGATCTCAGGGAAGGTCTATGAGAAGTTTGGAGAGGCCTCTCTAAGAAAATTTCAGCACACCTCCCATAATCGTGGAGGTGAATTTTTATAAAAATGGCCATGGGTGGCTCTCAGGGCATAAGTTTGGGTGCATTGTGGTGCTTAGGTGGAGGACTGAGGAGCTCCATCAATTAGTTTGGCTGAGCTGGCCTCTAGGTTTGATTTGGGTGAGGTGCCATGGGGTGGCTCTTGATTTTGAGCTTTTCTGGCTACTAGGCTGGTTGGTTAGCCAGCGGGAGGTGGTTAGGAGCTCATGGAACCCAGGGGAATATGTCACAGCAATTTAGTGCAATGATACCTAATTTTGGTAAACATATCTTAAGCACATGCATTTTTGGAAATAATATCCCTTAAATTGGGGAACCTTTGGTTCATGGCTTGATTTAGGTGGTTTCATGGTGTTTGGACTGGTCACTTGGTCCAACTAATGGTTGTGGTGGAGTTAATTTGGTGACTTTAGGGTGGTTGTGTCACATTAAGTGCATGGGTCCAAGTGGGTGCAAATGACCAAATCTTAGGTTTGGGCTAGGTTATCCATGTCAAATGACCCAAATAAATGTTGAATTTGGTGTAGAAGATCATAAGGAACATCTTTGTTGAAGGATGGAAGTGGTTTTGAGCTTAATTGAAGAGTCAATTTGAGGGAATTTTGAATCTTAAATAATTTGGTCATGTTGGGCTAGGCATGGGTCTAGCTTGGGTTAGCTTTGGGATAAGTCCAAATTTATTAATTTAAATAGTCAATATTGACCCCATGAAGAGTTTTCAACATGAATTGGGTGTCAATTTTGGGGTTAAGACAACCAATTGGGTGAATTTTGGAGGACTTAGCCAATTTGGGGCTAAATTTGAGGATTTTGGATTTAGGCCAAAATCAAATGGATTTGAGGCTTCAACAAGGCCAATTGATTGTTGATTTTGATGTATAAGGATGTTATAAAGATTTTGAAACATTAATTTAGGCCAATTGACTAGGCTATAGGTTCAATTTTGTAGGATTAGGTAATGTGACCAAAATTGGGTGTTTAACCTATACCAAAATTGGGCTCAAATCATGAGCTAATTAAGCTTGGGTTTGGTCTATATTGGTCATATAAAGAGTGAATTTGTGTTTAGGATTGGAATTGGGGTCAATTGAGATCAAATTTATGGACATTTGGGTTGAATTTGGGGAAATTTTGGCCCTTAAAGGCAAATTTGGGGGTTTTGGTTAAAGATAATCAAATTGGCCAAATTGGGTCATGTGGTAGTTGAGAAAATAAAATTGGGAATATTTGGGATTTATTGAGATTTTCTGGGAAGTTTTGGAATTTTTAGAATTTTGGGCTATGGAGGAGCATTTTGGTAATTTTGGGGTGTTTAGGGGAAAAAAGCCAAGATGGGTATTTTTGATTGGATTGGGTAACTAACCACTCTAAATGAGCCAAGGATCAAAGGAAATTTCATTTTGGGTCTCTTATGTAGTGGTCTTAGTTAAACCATAACCCTAGGGCTGGTACGTTTAGGGGACCATCTACATAAGTATCCCAAAAATATCAAGGGACCTAGGCAATAAATTTGTGTTTAGGGTGGTAAGTGAATGTGAGTGTAGATGAGTGTAGTGAGTGCCCTAGCTCCAAAACAACAACCAGGATCAACCCTAAGGTCCAGCAGTCCTAAGGGTGACTCATCTTGAGTTTTCCTCCTAGTGACCCCACCTACTAAGTGCTAGAGGTTAGGATCAACATGTGGAACTTCAAGTTGAGTAAAGAAGTGGGTAGAATTTCTAGTGGTGAGGGTTCCATATCTAGTTTTCTAAGAATAGTCAATAAGAAAGTCTTATGGCTAGACCTTAGGCTACTAAAGAGGAAAAACTAAACCTCAACCAAAAGTGAGGTCAACATAATTTAACAACTATATAGAACATTATAATCAAGTTTTTGGCACAGTCATCGGGGATAACTATAAAAATTTTAAAAAAAATTTTAGAAAGAAAAATTTATACTTTTGTAAAGTATTATTTAAACTTTAAGATTTATTATAAGAATATTGTAGTGTTGTTTCTATATAAAGTTCTTATTTATGTGTTTTAATTTTTATGTTTTATGTTTTACCTTATGTATTTTGTAGTAATGTNAGCATTTAACAACTATATAGAACATTATAATCAAGTTTTTGGCACAGTCGTCGGGGATAACTATAAAAATTTTAAAAAATTTTTAGAAAGAAAAATTTATACTTTTGTAAAGTACTATTTAAACTTTAAGATTTATTATAAGAATATTGTAGTGTTGTTTTTATATAAAGTTCTTATTTATGTGTTTTAATTTTTATGTTTTATGTTTTACCTTATGTATTTTGTAGTAATGTATGTGTAGTTCAGGTTCCACGGGACTTGTGCCCTATGACTCTAAATTAGAAAGAAAGAATAGAAAAATTTAAAAAATTAAAAATTACGGAAAAATATCAAAAATTTTAAGAAATGGCAAATCAAAATAATCAAAACACTGAAGAGTTTAAAACTTTAAGAGATTATGCAAACCCTACAGTGGATGAACTTCATTGTAATATTCAAAAACTCACTGTAGTGGGTAATTAATTTGAACTTAAATCCATTATTATCTAAATTGTATCAAATAATCTATTTGGGGAAGCATTAACTAAAGATCCAAATTTGCATCTTGCCAATTTTCTAGAATTATGTGCTACATTTAAATATGATGGTGTATTAGATGATGTTATAAGACTTAGATTATTTNCAAATTGTATCAAATAATCTATTTGGGGAAGCATTAACTAGAGATCCAAATTTGCATCTAGCTAATTTTCTAGAATTATGTGCTACATTTAAATATGATGGTGTATTAGATGATGTTATAAGACTTAGATTATTTCATTTCTCACCGAAGGATAAGGCTAAGATATGGTTACATTCATTATCACCTGGATCTATTAGAACTTGGGGTGATTTAGCACAAAAATTCCTTGCTAAATATTTTCCACATACAAAAACTGCGAAGCTTAGAAATGATATTACATCTTTTAATCAGTTTGAAGGGGAATCTATCTGCTGGGAAGCTTAGAAATGATATTACATCTTTTAATCAGTTTGAAGGGGAATCTATTTATGAAGTTATAAATTTTTGAAATGATATTACATCTTTTTGCTAATTTAAAGGGAAATCTTTTTATGAAGCATGGGGAAAACTTAAAGAATTCTTAAGAAAGTGTCCACACCACGCTATACTAGATTGGTTAATAATTCAAATATTTTAGAATGGATTAGCTGGATCTCTATTATCAATACTGTTGTTAGTGGTTCATTGATGTCAAAACCATTTCAGGATGCTTATGTTTTAACTGAAAAGGTGGCAACAAATAATTTTCAATGGTCTTCTGAATGGGTAAATCTTAAGAAAGTAGCCAATATGATGAAAATGATGTTTTTGCAATGTTAGCAAATCAACTTGTTGCAATTTCAAAGAAGTTAAACAAGCAGAAAAACTCATATTCAAACTATCATAACCACAGGTTGGAAGAACCATCCTTACATTAATTGGAATAATACTTCAGGTGGCAATAATCAATAATGGAGGAACAAACAAGTAAACCCATTAGAAAACTGGAACAACTAGGGGAATAGTATTTATAGACCTACTTATCCTCTAGATTTTAACGATAATCCATAATTTAAGGAGAAAATGTTGTCTATAGAAGAAGTGGTGTTACAAATGGGAAATCAGTTACATAGTCAAGGAGCTACAAAAAGAAATATTGAGAATCAATTGGGACAAATAGCAATTTTATTAAGTAAAAGATCATAAGGAACACTTCCTAGTAATACATAAATAAATCCAAAAGACCAGAATAAAGAGCAAGTAAAAGTTGTTCAGCTTAGGCTCTGTTTGGGGCAATTGTAGATTATTTATGATTTGCTGATAAGCAGATTATCCTCATAATTTGATAATTGCAGATTATCAGGATAAGCTGGCTTGTTGTTTGGGGAGCTTATTTACAACAACTTATTGGCAGTTGTAGTTNTAAACAAGTAAACCCATTAGAAAACTGGAACAACTAAGGGAATAGTATTTATAGACCTACTTATCCTCTAGATTTTAACGATAATCCATAATTGAAGGAGAAAATGTTGTCTATAGAAGAAGTGGTGTTACAAATGGGAAATCAGTTACATAGTCAAGGAGCTACAAAAAGAAATATTGAGAATCAATTGGGACAAATAGCAATTTTATTAAGTAAAAGATCATAAGGAACACTTCCTAGTAATACATAAATAAATCCAAAAGACCAGAATAAAGAGCAAGTAAAAGTTGTTCAACTTAGGCTCTGTTTGGGGCAATTGTAGATTATTTATGATCTGCTGATAAGCAGATTATCCTCATAATTTGATAATCTGCAGATTATCAGGATAAGCTGGCTTGTTGTTTGGGGAGCTTATTTACAACAACTTATTGGCAGTTTTAGTTGGATAAATGACCATTCTGCCCTTGTCTGGTGAAGTTGTTTGCAACAGAACTGTATGGTGAAAATAATAGATAAAACTAAAGCCATAAACTATTACAGATCAATTCAAAACATTAAAATACACTGCTCTCCATGGGTCAATTATTTCTCTCTCTAATGGTACAAGGTCAATTAACTCATTCTAAAAAGCTCATAAAATGGCCTACATAAGCAAAATTAAGGGAAAATCTCATCCTTATTGCTCATTGATCAAAAGAATCTCTTTATTCCTTTGATCTTAGAACCATTTGGAGCTGAGACAACAAACATATAGTTTGGATGACAAAATTGCCAGAAATAGTTACAATTAATTCAAACTTTGCCATCATATTCCTTCTTGAGTAAAATTTTGAGAGCAATATATGGAGGAGTACCAACCGAGGACTTCAGTTGTGAATGTAATACAACAAATAAAAAAAACATAATTTAATTTACCAAGTTAACAAGCATCATCAAGTAGAAAAGGAGAAAAAAATGAAAATCAATTAGCAAAAGAAATTAAATTTCATACTGAAATTATTAGTAATGTTATGGGAGAACTTTTAATTCTATTTCCTCTATAACAATTATTGCATGCATAAATTAGTATATCTAAGAGAAAATAGTTTAAAAAAATCAAAGAAACAATGTTTCTTTTTGCGATTCATGAGAAATGATTCTCTATTACAATCATAATTAAACTTGTATGACTGATGATAAAGAATGCATGAAGAATAAAGACCCCAAAAAAGATTTACGATTGGCAGGGAAGGTGTTGAGAAGAAAAGTGCTGAAGGAGAGCTTTGATTCTGCAGTTTGAGTGGTGGAGGAATTGTGTGCTGCATTTTGAGTGTTGGAGGATTCGCGATCGGGACGGGTTGAGAGAAATTATGACTGGAATAGGTGGGAGAAATCACGACCAGGAATGGTTGGGAGAATTGGCGGGAAGAAGATCAAGAGGAAGCGTGATTGAGGGAAGGATTGGGGACGAGATCGAGGGCTAGAGGGTAATAAGATCAAACAAAATGCAGAAAGTGGCCTTCGAAGTATGGCCAGGATTAATGAAGAAATGGCGTCAATGATTTTGTACCGTCGTTCATATGCGTAAAACAAACTTTTGCTCAAAATTTTAGAAATGCCCACCGAACTAATAAACTGCTCCAAACTGGCTCTTAGAAGTGAAAGAGAAATGGAAGGCAGAGTTCAGAAAAAGACTGAAGTAGAGAGAAAAGAAATTAAAGAGCCTTAAGAGGATGCTCCGAAAGATTTAGAGAGACCTATTTCTCCACTTAAAGTTGACTTGAAAAAACCACCACCTCCATTTCCTCAGAGGCTCCATCAACAAAAGTTGGATAAACATATTTCAAATTTTTTGGAAGTTCTTAAGAAACTTACAATTAATATTCCATTTGCAGAAGCCTTAGAACAAATGTCAAACTATGTGAGGTTTATGAAAGATATTCTTAATAGGAAAAAGCAGTTCAAAGATAACGAGACTGTTGCACTTAGTGAGGAGTGCAATGCTATAATTCAGAAAAAGCTTCCTAAAAAGCTTAAAGATCTTGGTTGCTTTACAATTCCATGTGCAATAGGAGTAGATTTTATGGGAAAGTTTTATTTGATTTAGGTGCAAGCATCAACCTTATGCCAGTATCAAAATTTAAATGATTGAGATTAGGAGAAATATCCCCTACTACTGTAACTCTGCACTTAGCAGATTGTTCAATAACCTATCTTAAAAGAGTTATAGAAGATGCAAAGTGAAAGTGGATCAATTTATCTTTCATGTTGATTTCATTTTGTTAGATATGGAGGAAGATAAGGAGATACCTATCATTTTGGGAAGGCCTTTCCTAGCTACAAGAAGAGCAAGGATATATGTGCAAAAAGGGGAATTAATTATGTGCGCCAATGATCAGATAGTTACATTTAATATTTTTAATTCAATGAAATATCCTGCAAAAGGTAAAGATGATGAATGCTATAGAATGGATGTGATAAGATATTTAAGTGAATGTCATTTCAAAATAACTTATGGAGATAAATCTCAAATGAAAGAGTTGAAACATGAGCAAGAAGAGGAATTAGATCAATGTGAAGATTTTCATGAGGAATACCAACTCGGACCTTACATGTTCTCACAACAGATATTAACATCTTAATTGGCCAAATCAAGTGGTAATGGAAGTGCAAGATTTCAAATCATCATAACTTCTTCCAACATTGAAGTATAATACTTCACACAACATCTTTTAAACACTTAATCACTTATCATTTTAAGGAAAAATGTAAAGAAAACTATACATAATCCATAGAGAAAACACAACCACACATGAGTTTAAAAGTAGAATTCATGTACACAAACAAGAAATCTAGATTAAAACCAAGTGTAGCACAAAGATAAACACTTATCTCAAATCCTCTCCACCAAATGTCTTGAAATTATTTTGAATTCTCTTCCTTCACTCATAATACAAACTAACNCCGTCTCAAAATTACGCAGTAATTTAGCTTTCAAAATATGGCAAGAAACTTAATCAAATTCATATTTAGCGGTTAAAATCAAAATGTTATAAAATGAATAAAATAGTTTACACACTAGTGGTTATACGGAAGTGCACGTATCACTTCAAGTAATATAGGGCTTTCTTTAAAAACCCCAGTATCGATCCCACAGAGAAGTTTNCTCTCATCCATATTGCTCATTGATCAAAAGAATCTCTTTGTTCCTTTGATCTTAGATCCATTTGGAGCTGAGACAACAAACATATAGTTTGGATGACAAAATTGCCAGAAATTGTTACAATTAATTCAAACTTTGCCATCATATTCCTTCTTGAGTAAAACTTTGAGAGCAATATATGGAGGAGTACCAACCGAGGACTTCCGTTGTGAATGTAATACAACAAATGAAAAAAACATAATTTAATTTACCAAGTTAACAAGCATCATCAAGTAGAAAAGGAGAAAAAAATGAAAATCAATTAGCAAAAGAAATTAAATTTCATACAGAAATTATTAGTAATGTTATGGGAGAACTTTTAATTCTATTTCCTCTATAACAATTATCGCATGCATAAATTAGTATATCTAAGAGAAAATAGTTTAAAAAAATCAAAGAAACAATGTTTCTTTTTGCGATTCATGAGAAATGATTCTCAATTACAATCATAATTAAACTTGTATGACTGATGATAAAGAATGCATGAAGAATAAAGAACCCAAAAAAGATTTACGATTTGCAGGGAAGGTGTTGAGAAGAAAAGTGTTGAAGGAGAGCTTTGATTCTGCAGTTTGAGTGCTGGAGGAATTGCGTGCTGCATTTTGAGTGTTGGAGGAATCGTGATCGGGACGGGTTGAGAGAAATTATGGTTGGAATAGGTGGGAGAAATCGCAACCAGGAATGGTTGGGAGAATTGGCGGGTAGAAGATCAAGAGGAAGCGTGATTGAGGGAAGGATTAGGGACGAGATCGAGGGCTAATAAGTTCAAACAAAATGCAGAAAGTGGCCTTCTAAGTATGGCCAGGATTAATGAAGAAATGGCGTCAATGATTTTGTACCACCGTTCATATGCGTAAAACAAACTCCTGCTCAGAATTTTAGAAACGCCAGCCAAACTAATAAACTGCTCCAAACTGGCTCTTAGAAGTGAAAGAGAAATGGAAGGCAGAGTTCAGAAAAAGACTGAAGTAGAGAGAAAAGAAATTAAAGAGCCTTAAGAGGATGCTCCGAAAGATTTAGAGAGACCTATTTCTCCACTTAAAGTTGACTTGAAAAAACCACCACCTCCATTTCCTCAGAGGCTCCATCAACAAAAGTTGGATAAACATATTTCAAATTTTTTGGAAGTTCTTAAGAAACTTACAATTAATATTCCATTTGCAGAAGCCTTAGAACAAATGTCAATCTATGTGAGGTTTATGAAAGATATTCTTAATAGGAAAAAACAGTTCAAATATAACGAGACTGTTGCACTTAGTGAGGAGTGCAATGCTATAATTCAGAAAAAGCTTCCTAAAAAGCTTAAAGATCTTGGTTGCTTTACAATTCCATGTGCAATAGGAGTAGATTTTATGGGAAAGTTCTATTTGATTTAGGTGCAAGCATCAACCTTATGCCATTATTAATATTTAAATGATTGAGATTAGGAGAAATATCCCCTACTACTGTAACTCTGCACTTAGCAGATTGTTCAATAACCTATCTTAAAAGAGTTATAGAAGATGCAAAGTGAAAGTGGATCAATTTATCTTTCATGTTGATTTCATTTTGTTAGATATGGAGGAAGATAAGGAGATACCTATCATTTTGGGAAGGCCTTTCCTAGCTACAAGAAGAGCAAGGTTATATGTGCAGAAAGGGGAATTAATTATGTGCGCCAATGATCAGACAGTTACATTTAATATTTTTAATTCAATGAAATATCCTGCAAAAGGTAAAGATGATGAATGCTATAGAATGGATGTGATAAGATATTTAAGTGAATGTCATTTCAAAATAACTTATGGAGATAAATCTGAAATGAAAGAGTTGAAACATGAGCAAGAAGAGGAATTAGATCAATGTGAAGATTTTCATGAGGAATACCAACTCGGACCTTACATGTTCTCACAACAGATATTAACATCTTAATTGGCCAAATCAAGTGGTAATGGAAGTGCAAGATTTCAAATCATCATAACTTCTTCCAACATTGAAGTATAATACTTCACACAACATCTTTTAAACACTTAATCACTTATCATTTTAAGGAAAAATGTAAAGAAAACTATACATAATCCATAGAGAAAACACAACCACACATGAGTTTAAAAGTAGAATTCATGTACACAAACAAGAAATCTAGATTAAAACCAAGTGTAGCACAAAGATAAACACTTATCTCAAATCCTCTCCACCAAATGTCTTGAAATTATTTTGAATTCTCTTCCTTCACTCATAATACAAACTAACGCTCAAAATAAAAACAAACTGGCCGGCGACAGCGGTGGAGGCAATTACTTGGATGAATGATATCTGTAAAATCTGATGGGTGGCTGGTCTCTTCTCTTGGATAATTTACGTCTTTTCTTATAAAAATCCAAGGGGTGCCTTGATGTCTCTTCAAAAAGGTGTCTCCATTCATTGAATCTTCTAGAAGTTGCCTCTTCAAAAGCCAATTGAATGAATTTTCGTGTCCATGAGATATTTCCCATGTTTTTATCAAGGTTTGCTTCAAACACCTCTTTAAAAATTGGTCTAAATTCAATGAATCATCAAATAACTACTTCTGACACTTAAGTGCGGGGTACTTGGGGCTTAGACGTGGCACTCTAGTGCATAGGCGTGAATCCTGTGCGCTTAGGCGCCTTAGTTCATTTTTTAACATTTCTTTATTTTTGCTCCAAATTTGACCCTTTTTCACTCCTTTTAGTATTTTTCATCCATTTGATTATACCTGAAAGAAAAACACACAATTACCTTTCATTAAAGTACAATATCTCAAAAAAAGGGTACAAAAATGTGTATAAAAATATTATATATTTTAGGTGTATTGATGCGCCCTTAGTGTGTGCTATTTTTGTGTGTGTTTTATGTCAATTTAAATCCCCAGCAATAGTGTCAAAAGCTTGACCCGTCTCAAAATTACGCAGTAATTTAGCTTTCAAAATATGGCAAGAAACTTAATCTAATTCATATTTAGCGGTTAAAATCAAAATGTTATAAAATGAATAAAATAGTTTACACACTAGTGGTTATACGGAAGTGCACGTATCACTTCAAGTAATATAGGGCTTTCTTTAAAAACCCCAGTATCGATCCCACAGAGAAGTTTAGTAAGAAATCCTTTAGGCTAATTCTAGTCTACTACTATCAAGTATTAGTTTGGAAGATGGAAATTTTTATGATAATAACATAAATCACAACATTCAAACTTCAAAAATTAAAGTAAGAAAGACATGTTAAAATGGGTTTAATGAATGTGAACATAAATGTAATAAAAAATAACTAAGTTTACTAAACTAATTTCTAAACTTCAAAGTTAAATTTATTAAGACTAAACAAAGTTTTGTGACGAAGGGTTCAAATTTAAGAAAGCATCCTTCCCCTTTACAGTGAGTATATGGATTGTGAAGAAATCAAAATTATTTCAAAATATATATAAAAACTATTTTGTGCAAAATAGGAGCAATCCTATTCTTTACCCTCTTCCGATTGCATAAAGAACAGTGACTAATCTAGCATTTGGTCCCTAATTTCGTGGTTAGGTTGGGAGGATATTGGCTGAAACTCCAGAGCTCCCAATACTCCCTCATCTAAGGGCTAATAATCTCACATCAGTTTCCAATCAACTTGACCAAATTGGGTATTTTAATCTTTCACCTTAAAACTTCCAATTCTGCATCCAATAAAGCATATTTCCCTATTTATTTGCACTCAACCCCATGGACGAAATACTCTCCCATGAAATCAAATGTGATTATCCCCATATTGTAGAAATCATAGCCCTTTCAAAACATATATTTTTTAACACACTTTAACAATTCAATTGGCCAAATCAAAAAGTAAATAAAGATATAGGTTCAAATCATCACAAATTATTTACATTTAAAACTATATAAAACAAAATAAATTCTTCACAAAATCATATCTCAAAGTAGTGAGAATGATAAAGAAGACTACTCAGAATTAATGAGAAGGATACGAAAAAACATGGATTTCATTAATAAAAATAAGGTTACAAAACAAAAGAAATAAAAGCCACAACTTGTCTCATAATCTTTCCCAAACAAATCTCTAGAAGTTCTCTTCAAGCCTTTCTTTCCTTATAACCACTCTTAATTCTCTCCTAGAAATGTAATGAAGAATAAATCTAGCACCTCCCCTCTCCTCTTATAATTCTTGAAGAAAACCTCAAAACCCTTGACCTTCCTTCTCTATCTCTCTCTCTCTCTCTCTCCCTTTCCTTCTTCTCACTCTCATGCCACTCACACACACACACCACTCCAAAACTCCTCTCCAAGCCCTAGACTTCCTTTTCTTTTATAAAAGGCCGCCTCCCTCCAAAAAGAATTCAAAATTTTCTCCAAAATTCTATCCAAAAGTCAAGTCTTTTGAATTCAAAAGACACGTCCATTGATCCAAGAGACATATTCCTTTATAAGAGAACCTTCTAAAGTGTTTAGATGTATTAAATCACTCTAAGGGATTTTTAGAACAAGTGTCCCTTTAAAAATTCACCTAAAATTTATCTCAAACTGCCTTAATCTGCAAAAAGTCGTCTCTAGCGCATCATGTGCCAGTTCTTTTAATTTTTGCGCATCATGCGCCACTCTACAACAGCTCCACTATTTTGCTTCATTTGGCTCCGTTTCAATTTCGTTTCGCTCTATTTCAGTTATGTTTCACTCCTAACAGATATTCCTACAAAACAAGCATAAAAAAATATTTCTTTAAAGTGTAATTTCATTCAAAAACATGTGTGAAATGTAAAGTATATTAAGCATAGAAAGACATATTGAAATGTGCCAAGTCAAAATTTTCTTTCTTGCTTGTTTTTACTCCAAATTGCATCATTTTTACTTCATTTTCTCCAAAAGTTCATTTTTTGTACATGAAACAAAAATAAGCAAAATATCTACCTTTAAAGTGTAAAATCATTAAAAATCATTAAAATTAAGCATAAAATATATATGCAAAAGTAGATAATTTTTAGGCGTGTCATGTTTCAAAAGGCCCATGTTATCTGGTCAATAGGCAATATTTTAAGAAATATTATACAACTTATGATTCTCTGGGATGAATTCTGAAAGTGTTACTTGTTCTGAGGATGGCTATTTGGCCAGCATCTGTGATTGGGTCTAAAATTTTGTAATAAAATCAATTTTAATAAAGAAAAATCTAAATTTCCATTTTCAAATCTTCTCTTTAATTTTAAATTTCACTAGATTAAATTAAATAAGATAGTTGTACCCGTATGATCCTAAAATCCACTTAATGATAATTTGTTATTGTTCTTGTTCGTTTTAAATTTCAGCACACTGATGTTTTCCTATCTTTTGCAAAAAAATATCGAGTCAGAAGTTGATCTTCTCTTTTAAAGATGGCTTAATTCTTGCACTTGACAAAAATAAGGTAGCACAGGGTGTCCTTGTGAATTTTGACTTGGACTATGGTCAAGTTAATGTAGACTACGAAAGCCCCCTAATGAGTATAGTCAGTCACCGAGAAGCAGAAGGGTTGCAGTCACTACTAAGAATCAGTGCCAGAGAAGATTTTACACTTATGAGAAAGAAGGTAGAGAAAGTTCCAGCTACACAGGACCCGAGGGAAATGGTCGGTCACTTGCAATCAATGATTGCAATGTCAAGGGGGGACTTAGTCGCTGCTTCCACAGAAAGGATTCCTAATGCAGTACTAAGGAGGACGCAGCTCAGAAATGTAAACCGTCATAAGCATAGAGCCTTGGAGTGACTGGAAAAGAGACATGCCAAGGAAGCAGCTACGATGCTTGCTTCAATTCATGAAGAAGAAGTCTAAGATCCAAACTTGAAGGAGACTTCCACCAGTACGCCTATCACAGAGGACGAGCTAGAGACATTTACAAGGCCTACATCTTTGGGGAACCCCGATGAGCTTTGTGTGAGATGCCACATGTATAATTTAGAAATTACAATAAGAACATCGTTAACAGGAACATTTACAAAATGCCCTGAGTGTAACATCCTCCACTTGGAGCAGTGTGGGATGTTTGAAGAATACACAGCTACCAGCATGANGAGTTAGACCAAAGGCGGCATTGATAAAAGTTGCACTAAAAAGAACTCATAAACTATATTTAATATATCATGTAGCACTCAACAGGGATTAATAAAGAATGTTGGTTCATAAAGCAGACCCCTTAGCCAGATAAAGATCAGCCAAGAATTCTGACTAGAAAATTTTTGGTTGACTGAAATATACATAGGATTTCATAAAATAATGAACCGCATAAAAAGAACAGCATTCACAAAATGTAGAAGTGCGCAATATATGCAAATCTTTTTGTACTAGATTTCAAAAAGCTCAAACGAGCATGGGGTGCTCATCTTGTTGCCAAAATTTGTACCAAAGTATAACTTCTAATAAACAAGCGTGAATTTCCATATCATTCATTGCAATTTTCTTTGCCATTTCAGTAAAGAATATAACAGAAATAAAGAAAACGATGTAAAATGGAAATAAAAATTTCTACTACCTGTTTATTTCCCCAGGAACCCAAATGGGGTGTTGCAACAGTAATGAAATTCATTGCTTTCAAGCCATATATTGTTCCTTTAGCATTCAAACCTTGAAAATCATCTGCAGGAAGCTCTTGGGATTTTGATGCTGGTCTGTATAGCCTTCCTATTGTATATCTTGCAACCAATCCACCAACAGAGTGAGCAATAAAAGAAATTTTCTTAAGCCTTCGTCTTTTTTTGATGATATCAATAACCTATTGAAAAATCCTCATCAGTAATAAATTACATAAGAGAAGAATCTTGCTTCTTTCTACCAAAATTATAAGATAAATTTTGAGCTAGTAACAAAATAATGCTCATCTAAGTTCAATTTCATAGGTAAATTTCATTTCATCATCCAAATTACAGACCAACCTCTTCAGCTAATCTTTCACCCATAACGTCAACACCATCCAAAGTAAGCATATTCATATTGCGCTCACTACCTGTAAAAATATAAACATATGCAGAAAAATAAAATAAAATAAAAACATAAGCCCCCAAAAAAAGGGCATATGCCAACAAAATAAATCAGTAATAAATGATATATATCAGCATCATAGAAAGTACTAAGAAAAAGTTTCCAATAGCTTAAAAACTACTTGAAATAGAAGATTAAAAGTTGAAAATAGTTGATGAACAAACAAAAGACATTAACTCACTATTTATCACCGCCAAATTGTTAGTTGGTGATATGAATCTATAACATTGTGAATACTAGAAATATAAAATTCTCGCATTATAGTCATTTGAAATTTGAAAATTGAAGCTTTGTAAATTTGTATTGTTCATTTGAAATTTGAAGCATTATAAATATAAATTTTGCATTTGAACTTGAGCATTTTTATTTTTAAATTTTAGCTGCAATTAATTGGATATGTTGAAGTTTGTAGCTATATATGTTGGGATTATTTAGGTTTTACCCTTTCTTATTAGAGTGTATTGTAACTTCTGCTAATTTTGAGGATCCTTCTGCTTGGAACTTTAACAAGTTGACATAACTTGAGGTTGATTGCCAAGGTTGTAGCAGGTTTTGACTCCCGAGACAAAAGTAGTCTTAGTAGAAATAGGATTGAAGTAAATAGGAGTGTCAAATGTTTCTGTAAACAGTGAATAGCAATACTACTTCGAAGGAGAAAATCATTCACCTTCCAAGATTCAACTTCAGGATCAAATTTGAGACAGGGAATTCCAAAATAGAATGTCTCCTTTTACAAACATGAGGTTTTTTTAATAATATTTTTTCAATATTACTTTAAATGAGAAAGTAATTAATGAGTAGTTGAGAAATCACTGAATATTTTCCAATCATATATGAAGGATAAAAAAAAATGATAAGAGCATTGCCATTTGGAAATGTAAGGGGTATGGTATAAAAACATACAAGTAAAAGTTAACACTTCACAGCTTTAGATAGCTAATAAGTCATTGGTGAAAAAAAAGCTTATTAATCTTATGCTACTATGGTACAAACTTCATATGCTTTCAAGTTTGATATTCTCTTATTATGCCAATGTGCTTCCGACTGACCACTTCACTAGATTAGAAATAAAAATACACTCGGCCTATAAAGACTTGGATAATTGAGGATAACATTATATTCATAGTTAGATCCATCTCCTTTCTTCTTTTCTCTATGACGCAAAATTACAATCATTTGGCAGTCCCTTAGCCATTAATTCGAGTGTTATGAGGTGATGTTGAAGGTTATCTAGGAAACAAATTTGACAGAGCTTGAATGAGAGACATGCATAAGATATGTTGTCTTATATGTGTTGATTAGAAAAATTATGCTTGACCACAATGAAATTCTCCTCATTTAAGTGGCTAAGAAGCAACCCAATGCCCTACAAGAAGGCTTATTGCACTAGTCAAAATGTAAAGCATATCAAAGGTAATGGTTACTCAAATGAAATCGCACAAAGCATAACCAAATTTTGTTACCTTTATTATAATTTGGTTTCTTTCTTTTGCGTAAGATTTCAAATGTGTTTGTGGCTTTCTTAATGCCTAACTTTCTTATAGCAATTACTTGTAGAAGGCCATATATATTTTGTATGAATTGGATTATATTTTGATTTTCATCAAGAGTAATAAATAGTTTTGAGGCTAATAGCTTAAAGGCCTATGAAAATTACACGTCTAATGTGAATTTTTGTTGCATCTAAATTTAGATTAACGTTAGAACTACAATATAAATCATATACCTTAGAACATGCTCCATTAAATTTGTTATCGGAACTTAAGGTTACATGACTGTGCCTTCTAAACATAGAACTTCATATAAGGCCAATTAATATATCAACAAAAAAAGATTTGAGTTTATACAAATTTGATTTAGCTATGATTCTAGACAATTTAAATAAAACTATAATAGAGTTAAGGATAATATTCATAATTTTTAATGTAATGCATAATTTTGTAGTACTTTAAAACTTGTTAAGTAATGAAAATCCCTTTAAAATATAAATTCTCTAATTTCCAAAATTTTAAATAAGCCAAACTTTGGTTAATATAATTTTCTTAAAATTTTGGCTAGATTGTTAACTAAAATAAAATCAACTTTGGTTGATATTAAGCATAGATTCAAGACATGTTTTAAAAGACAAAATCAAGAATTGAGGCCTTTTGTATAATGCGGAGAGGCATAAAAATAAAAAAAAAAGACTCATAAACATAAAAATAACTCATAAATATGACATAAATCATTGATATGTTGATTTATTTTATTATCGTAAACACATAAATAATTTTTTTTTTATGTTAAATATTGATATAAAATAAAATTTTGAAATGAGATTCTAGGATTCACTTAAAATTTAAATATTCCATGAGATTCAAGCTCCATAGTGGCCGCATCCTTGCTTTCATCATCTTCAAAAGAATCATTATATTTGTTATCATCTAATTCTATCTCATTCACAATTTTAAAATATTCTTCACTCAGAACTATTTTCTAACTACTATAAATTAATCAAAAATCCAATATAATTTAAAGATAAAAGAATAAACTAACAACATAATCAAATAATCATCAATAAATTATCTTTTAACCTCATTGAGATATTTTTTTGAATTATTAAATATAATATAACACAATGTCTATCTATAAAATAATATAATATACTTTTTTGGCATAACTTGATCGAGACGCTACCCTAAATGCGTTGAAACATAAAGCCTCAAAATGTACGCCTTAGATGATAAGGGCATAAGCCTCACTGGTGATGGTGAGGCTTAAACCTCGAAGCTTTCTTGTTTGCCTCAAATGCCATTTAAACAAGAGATTCAAGTACAATATTCAGCAATTTAATGAATTATTATGATCAACTTCATGATCAATTAAAAAACTGAATCAAGATGATTAATTATAGTGCATTTGAATATTACCTTGGATTTAAAAATTTAGTTAAACAATATTTACCAAGATATTGTTACCAACATTTATTTGATCAAGGCTTAAGAAATATATTAAAGATCAATTAAGTCATATTCTCCACACAATCGGAGAGGTTTAATACATTAGCTTTAAGATTTGAAAATCATCTCACTTATGCTTAGCTTTAGAATTTGAAAAAAAAAACACTTATTCTCCAATGAGAACTACAGCACCTTGGCTTAATATTTCTAAGAAAAAAATCTACAAAGGAATAGATTAACAATAGGAGAAATTCTAATGAAGTGTTCTATTTATAATCCTTTTTAAAATTAATACAGTGTTCTGCAAAAAAACACTTATTCTCCAATGAGAACTACAGCCCAATTTATTTTAAATATTCATCATAGATAATAAATAATCCTTTTTAAAATTAATAGTGTTCTGCAAAAATTGCCTTTTGTTGCATCGAAATAGATTGTATTTTAAATCT
Organism: Phalaenopsis hybrid cultivar; assembly: GCA_002079205.1. Taxonomy (NCBI): domain Eukaryota; kingdom Viridiplantae; phylum Streptophyta; class Magnoliopsida; order Asparagales; family Orchidaceae; genus Phalaenopsis; species Phalaenopsis hybrid cultivar. The sequence continues at coordinate 77,556 of JXCR01040457.1, forward strand.
ATATTTAAAATCCTAAGCTCTGTAACACCCTAAATCATATGGAGTATCGAAGAAGAAAAGATAAATCACAATTGAATTATCAAATTAGAATCTTAGAACAAAAGTGAATCGCCAAACTTTCACTAATTTTGTATTATCAAAAATAATACAGAAAATTATTGTTAGTCAATCCAACATTGAACCCATCATAGTGTCTTGTAAAAATACTTTTTGTTGCATCAAAATAAATTGCATGTTAAAAAATAAATCTACATTAAAAACCTTAAACTACTCATTGAGTTTGTGAAAAGGAAAAGATAAATCACAATTAAAATATCAAATCAAGATCATAGAACAAATATGAAACACCAAATTTTATCTAGCATATATCTTATCAAGGTACAAAAAATTATTGTCAGTCAAACCAACACTGAGCCCATCATACAAGCAAACCCAGGCCACCACCCTTTCTTTCCCTTCTTTACATTTTACATTTTATTTTGAACTAGCAGAAGAAAATCAGTCTACGCCGCCCCCCGCCCCCCACCCCAAACCATAAACCANNNNTACGGCCGTACGGCCGTGCGGCTGACAACGTGCATTTTGTGAAGACTTATTTATAACATGTTTAGAGACAAATCTATTTAAGGTGTTTTAGAAATGATAAAAACATGTTTTTTTCTGTTTTTGATGTTTTAAAAACAGATATGTTATTTCTAAAAATTAAAAACTGTTAAACAAACACTATTTTTATAATTGCTTCATGTTTTTTGTTTAAAAAAAAAAGAAAAAGGAAACAAAAATTGATCCCAAACAACCCCTTAACTTTTTATCATCAATATTTAAAAGAAGGTTATAAATAGTTCATCTAAATACAAATTTTTTTTTAAATAGTCATCATAGATAATAAATAATCCTTTTTAAATTTAATAAAGTGTTCTGCAAAAATTACTTTTGTTGCATCAAAATAGATTGTATTTTAAATCTATATTTAAAATCCTAAGCTTTGTAACACGTTAAATCATATGGAGTATCGAAGAAGAAAAGATAAATCACAATTAAATTATCAAATCAGAATCTTAGAACACAAGTGAATCGCCAAACTTTACCTAATTCTGTATTATCAAAAATGATACATAAAATTATTGTTAGTCAATCCAACATTGAACCCATCATAGTGTCTTGTAAAAATACGTTTTGTTGCATCAAAATAAATTGCATGTTAAAAAATAAATCTACATTAAAAACCTTAAACTACTCATTGAGTTTGTGAAAAGGAAAAGATAAATCACAATTAAAATATCAAATCAAGATCATAGAACAAATATGAAACACCAAATTTTATCTAGCATATATCTTATCAAGGATGATACAAAAAATTATTGTCAGTCAAACCAACATTGAACCCATCATACAAGCCAAACCCAGGCCACCACCCTTTCTTTCCCTTCTTTACATTTTACATTTTATTCTGAACTAGCAGAAGAAAATCAGTCTACGCCGCCCTCCCCCCCNAAGAGAATATAATCAATTTCAAATTTAATAGAGGTAACTTGGCAGACTTACACAAAAACGGCAACATAAATTTTAATTTTCCCTAAGCTGGGAATAGTATGATTTTCAAATTCTGTGGGATGTTTGCAGATGTACACAAAATTTCAAAGGTATGATAGAGAAGTTTGGCTATAAATCATTTTTCAAATTTGAAATGATGAAACTAAGCTACAGTAAGTGGAATAATCTCAAATGCAAAAACATGTACCCAGTAAGATGTTACTAGCTTACTTACAGTGAACAATAACTGTGTCTGTAAAAGCCTTCCCAAACTGGCTTGCTGCAAACTTCCAGTCACTAGTGCTGCATATTAAATCAAATTAAAGAAGAAATTGGGTTAAGTGCAGGGAAAGGTTGTGTTTTTGAAAGTAGAAAAAAAAAACAAAGGGTCATCAAAATCAAAGCCAAGAAAAAGTAGAAGCATTCCAGCAGTGGGCACTAGCATGTAGAGATAAAAATATATATGAAAGTTAAGAAATAGTTAGATCAAGCGCACACATTNAAACAAAGGGTCATCAAAATCAAAGCCAAGAAAAAGTAGAAGCATTCCAACAGTGGGCACTAGCATGTAGAGATATATATGAAAGTTAAGAAATAGTTAGATCAAGCGCACACATTAACAAGAAGAAATAAGAATCACCATCCANGAACAAAGGGTCATCAAAATCAAAGCCAAGAAAAAGTAGAAGTATTCCAACAGTGGGCACTAGCATGTAGAGATAAAAATATATATGAAAGTTAAGAAATAGTTAGATCAAGCGCACACATTAACAAGAAGAAATAAGAATCACCATCCAAAACAATCTCTTTCCACTATCCTCCCACAGCCCAACTCCTCCCCACGCAATCCACACGTCTGCTTCAACAATCATTGTTCCCCCACAAAGACAAAAAGTCCCAAAAGTTACCAAAAAAAAATAAAATAAAAATAGAAAAGATGAGCAGGATTCCCAAAAGCAGACATAAAAGATATAATAAGAAATAGACTCAAATTTAGTTCGATCCTATACAGCAAAACATTGCACTATAAATGAGTATCATGAATTCATGCAATGATAATNCTGTTCCCCCACAAAGACAAAAAGTCCCAAAAGTCACAAAAAATAAAATAAAATAAAATAAAAATAAAAAAGATGAGCAGGATTCCCAAAAGCAGACATAAAAGATATAATAAGAAATAGACACAAATTTAGTTCGATCCTATACAGCAAAACATTGCACTATAAATGAGTATCATGAATTCATGCAATGATAATATCTATTAGGGTTTATCTCTTTCTCTATACAATAATGTTATGATAATATGAACAAGATCACTGATTCATGATTTTTTTTTTTTAAATTTGATAAAATTTCCTCATGTTACATTTTCTACAAAGTTGTTCTGAATGACACTGAGTNAGTTTATCTCTTTCTCTATACGATAATGTTATGATAATATGAACAAGATCACTGATTCATGATTTTTTTTTAAATTTGATAAAATTTCCTCATGTTACATTTTCTACAAAGTTGTTCTGAGTGACACTGAGTGTGATAAGTTAATGATTCGTGAATATAAAAAAAAATAACAGGAATTGGCATAAGCAACGCGGAAATAGCATGAACCTATAACAAAGGCATACATTAATTGAGGCATTNAAATTTGATAAAATTTCCTCATGTTACATTTTCTACAAAGTTGTTCTGAATGACACTGAGTGTGATAAGTTAATGATTCGTGAATAT